>VZSE01013392.1:151428-319855 GCA_013398275.1 Promerops cafer
TTTTTTTTTTTTTTTTTTTTTTAAGGGTAGTTTATGGTCCTTTCAGGATATTAACTTAAGAAAGAGAAAAAGTTAGGAAAAAAGCTGTAGTAAGGTTAGCTAGAAATTAGTATCATGAAAGACTAGAGGAAAGGAGAGAGAAAACTAAAGAGTATCTTGTAAAGTTGTATGATAGTGTCCAAATATGGAAATATGGATGAATTGGTGTCTACATGACTACTTTCACCCTCACAATCTTCAGAACTGTAGAAGGGGAATAGGATCTAATTGAAAATCAGCTGTTAAAGTGATTTTAGCCCACCACTGCTACAAAGCCACAAGTTGAGTAGCTGTACTCCTGCCAGGCACCTAACTCCAGCAGAGATAGGGGAATATAATATTAATACAAACATTTTAGATCCTAACAAGAAACCACATATTTTTGGAAATAAATCTATAATTTATTCATTAATGAGGATAGATGTTGATGTCCCATAAGGTATTTTTCTGGCCTTTTTCCTCTGCTATTTCCAGATAATTTCCAATAATGCATTGCAATAGCTGGAGCTGCACTGAATGTCTGAGTCAGGGCCCAAAGGAGGAGTTTCAGCTGCCATTATCTTCACATGCAACATGTCAGCTGACCTACTGACATTCTTAAGGATCTTACCCCAAATATCAGTATTTTTCTTCCACAAACACAATATAGGCCACTTGGATTTAATGGGGCAGTGACAAATAAAAAAAAAAATCAAAAAAATGTGATTCTGGCCTTTAGTCTTTTTATTCAACTGCGTCTTCTCAAGAATATATCTTTCTAAGAAAGTAAGTAGTATGAAGTCAAAAGCTCACGTAACAATCCCATTTTACACAGATATGATTGTTGTAGTTCTGAATTATTATTCAGAACAATTCTTTTTACCTTTTAGACTTCTATTATTAATATTCTGTATGACTGCTCAGAGGAAAAATGTCATATATATAGGAAAAAAAAATCTTTCACGAGCTATTTTGTTCATTCCTGGGAGCGGATAGGTGTTTTGACCTTAGAACAAATTGACATTACTAAGCTTTACCTTCAACATCCTCTGAGGACTCAGATGTTTCAGCACCATGAAATGAAGCTACCAGGAATTCAGATTTATTAAACTTGTAATCTATAGAGTGAATAAACTAATATTTTAGCATGTTATATTTATAAAATTGATCTTAATGTCCTTGTTCTTAAAACAAAGGCAAAAGCTAAAAAGGAGCAAAATTAGCTAGTTTGTTTGTTTATTTTGATATATCAGTCAGTTAAAAAATCTGCCTATTCAAAATAGATTAGGTTTAGTGGAACTGAAATTTGTTTTCCTTTGTAGTAGCAGCATACAATACTCTGAAAGAGAAAACGAAATAAAGAACAAGTTTACTCCAGTAGGGATCTTCTGGTACCTAACACTGAGATAAAGAGAGAAGAGCATTTTACCTCATGATGGCAGCTGACAAAGGCGAGGTAAGCCTGACATGCTAACCCTGCTGGCTTCCTCCATGCTGATCAGAGCATATTGTGTCTGCTTGGGACACCCCAGCTGTACTCAGGTCTAGTGCCTGCCCTTCAGAATGCAAGGTCCTTAGCAGGTGACTGCTGTAGAGGCAAAGCCATTAGCTCAACTTCTGCAAAGTCCTTGGAGAAACCTAGCTCCAACCCAAAATCCGAGAGTACAGGTGCTCTAGAAAGGTGCACTCTGTAACAACGATACCACAAATTCTTCTGCTGAACCTAAGATGTCCTTTGATTTTGGGTGTATCATAAAAATTCCTCTTAATAGATTACAATGTAGAATGATCCAGTATGTCCTTAACACTTAATCATTGGTTATTAATTGTATTAGCATTTCTTCTTAGCAATGTAATTTGCACTTTATTACAAGTGCATATATATACACATACACAGTGTAATAAATCTGTACCAAGTTCTGCTATATTACTGAATCATACCATGTTTAAGCAAAAACTATTAGAAGTAAAAAAAAAGATAATAAAAATATGGCTGTCTGATCATGCTAAAGCAGATTTCATTGTTGACAACAGTTTTCATACATAGCAAAATCTGAAATTTCCCACCCTCCTACAAATAAAATGGACCTACAAGGCAAAGGAGCAGCAGAAGACATTTTCTCCACACAGTACCAAGGTTTGCAAAAGCAATAATGACAGAAATGGGCTCACTTAAATAATGTGAAACTAGACTTAGCAGGGGACTTCATGAATGATTTCTCAGTTCCTGGTCCATGCTGGGGATAGTGGGAAAAAGGGGAGGGGTGACAATTCGAATTGTGGAAAAGATTTTAGATTCCTGTAGAAAAGAAATAGGTACAAATAAGGTAGATTTTAGTAGACACTGACTTTCATATCATATGGTCGAGTGCAACAAGTATAATTGCCTGCTGACTTTGGGCATGCAGTTAGAAACACTAAATTGTAGCAGCGTTTGAGAACTGATAGGCATCAGCACAAGTTTCAGTCAGTGAGCCTCACATCTTGCTAAAGCCAATCCCAGCAAGGGATTTCAAAACTGCCTGTGGCATTTTCAAATCAATCTATCAGTCTGTAGGTAGCAGGGTAAAGAATGCACAGCCAGCACAATACCTGTTCCAAGCAGTGACAACTCTGCTAGTGCATTCTGAGCAAACCACAAGCAATTCAAAAGTCCTGTGAGGGAAGAATCACAATAAATGAGTCTCTGTTCTCAAGAGGTTGAAACATGATTACAAAGATAGGAAAAAACAATGTCACTTCAACAAGGAATAATATATTCTAAAATTAGGTGCATGGAAAAAATGCTCTTGCATAAAGATCATTCTAGCTTATTACAACATTCATCTTTCTATTAACATTTCTTTTTTTCTTTTTTTCTTCATGGAATCTAAAGCCTATTTTCTTAACTGTTGCAATTTTTTAATTTTTTTTTTTTTTCATGGAATCTAAAGCCTGTTTTCTTAATTGTTGCAATTTTTTAATTTTTTTTTTTTTTCATAATTATTCAGAGGAAAAACTGTGTTTCAGGCCAAACTTAAATTAATCCTATAAGGCTTGACCCTTCAATGAAAATGTTCTTTTCTGTGCAGAGCAATGAAATCTGGTGCAGGTGAACAGGAGCTAGTTGCTATTGAGGTTATTATAAAGTGCTCTGGAAGAACATGGTAAGACAGACTTTAGAGTCAGATTTTAGTGACAGTAGTAGAACAACCAGCTCACATTGGTAATGGTGTTTTCCCATGAAGTAATATCTGTAGGTGAACTCTAAAATGGGCTTTCATTCTGGAAGATGATGTTCAATTGGTAGTGAAAACCTACAGGTAGTGAAAGGGCAAGACTTGCACAAAGGATTCTCTGAATGTTAGTGGTTGAAAATAGCCCTATTTCTCTGTATACCTGAATTTCCTGGAATCTTTTGGCAGAGAACTAGTTTATTTCTGTTCTGTGAGTGGCCATTTGGTTGATTGTTTCCAGTACATTTGGAAATCTTCTGATTATCAAGTACACAAACAGCCAATCCAAAAGCAGCATTTTTTTCTTCTAGGTAAAATCCAAACAAAATGGAGAATATTTGTTTTGAAAGTCTTTTTTCTTCATGGAATGGTGTTTAACTCTGTTGCTGTTGTCACCAACAGAAACAGAGAGTCCAGTCTTCTGAGGCAAGAGGCTGCTAGTTTATTTTGATTCCACACTCTTTTATAAAGTGTTTCATACAGACTTAATATGATTGGTGAATAGAACCAACACCTCTCTAGCATTATTGGCTTAGACAGGAAAACAATATGTTCTATGTTTAGAATAACAGACTAGAAGTGACAGACAAAACACCTGTTATTTTGAGAAAAAATATTGTTTATGAATATTGTTTATACAGTTCTCCTGAGAAAGTGGAGAACTTCTCTTGAGAAAGTCAGCAAGCTTGCTGCGAGAATTTCTCCTAAACACAAACTGTCATCCTGACAGCTCCCTGTTTTTGTCTTAAAATAAAAAGGAAAAGGAAGGAGAAGCAGGACCTGTTCTACTCTCGGCAGGGGCCTTGCAGAAAGCAGAGCAAGTACAGCCCAAGAGGTTCCTTCAGTAAACCATCACACAGAACCTCAATTGGGTAATGACTTAATGTGGTCTGAGAAATCCACAGCACAGGCCGCTAAGGCAAAACCCAAGAAGAACAAAATGTTTAGTGTTTGCTTGTAGAGGGACCATCCGAGTGGTGGCCTGCATCTTCTGCATCTGAGTCATCACTCGAAGGTTCAGCCACTTGATGACTTTCATTCTGGCCACGGTTTGAAGGTTGCCTGTTGGCCTGATTCTGCCTTTGCAATTGTGTACAAAGCTTTTCCCAATTGACTGTGCAGGGTTTCACCCTGCATTCTCCCCCCTTCTTTTCAAGAACCCGCTTTGGAGTACCATGAGCGCGTTCAACGACAGCTTGACCAGTTGGAAAATGCAGAATACCAAATGTGTGTGAGACACCCCACAACTGCATGAACTGCCACTGTCAGCCTTCACAGCAGAAGGCATGCCTAAAATGGCAAAAACCTGCCTTCAATGGGCAATGACATCGTGAGCTTTTTCTTCGGTGTGAGCAGATGCCCACATAGCAGAGGAGAAAGTGTCAATAGACACGTGCAGATACTTCAGTCAGCCAAATTTGACAATTTGGGCGACATTTGTCTGCCAAAGCTGCAAGGCCTTAAGGCCTCTGGGGTTCACCCAGATATAGGTGCAGGAAACGTGTGACATAACTCAACATTTTTTTTCTTGAAGGCCAGCTCCTACCTAGGTGTACAGTGATTAGCACAATGATAAATAGAATTTTCAACTTAAAAATTTCTTCTAATAAAGAAAATACAACAATAAATAAAGTGTATTTCCTTACACTAGCTCTATATTAAAACATTCATAACTAAAATAGCATTTTATGGGACCTTGTTAGTCATACTTATCAGAATTATAGTTAATGAGATCTAAATCAAGACTTACTGCCTATTTTCTATGATTGTCTTGAGTTTGAACTGGCAGTTATCAAGCTACGGAATATTTTTGTTTTATGTACTGCTCTAGATTATTTGCTGGCATAAGTGTTAAAGCAAATAATTGAACCAGACTAAAGGTAAGAAGAACTATTTAGATGGAAGTGGAAGAATGTCAATTCATCTGTCCAACCTGACCATTCCTGAAAATGTTATTTGAAGAAATATCACAACAAGAAGTTCTGACTTCTCTGTGAAAAAGCATAGCATGAGACTTCAACAGTTCCAAGGTCTTGGGCACCTTGGGCCTGGGTACCAGAGTGAATTATTCTCAAGAGCCATGCACTCAAACTCATAGATATTTCAATACTTTTAAAATATTAGTGATGTTCGTTATGTGTTTAATGTAGGAGAGGAACTATGCACATCTGTACACAGCCAAGTGTGTATGCAAATATACTCCATACAGCAAGAGCCATTCCAGGACTGGGCCTGACTCTGACTGTGCTAAATTCAGTAATTTGCAAAACTGGAGTGGTACAGCCCTGGAGTGAAAAACACCAGTGTTCTCAAACAAAGCATTGCTACATTGCCTCAAAGATCTGTTTAGGAATGGTTAGTGCAAAAAGATACAGCATAAAATCAGTTAACACTTACTGGTATGTTATCCTTTATTCTTTCCAAAGCACTTTACAAGCCTTGACTAATTAATTAATATGTATAACTCATCATTAGACAACATTGCAAGAACTCGGTATATGATTCTCTAATGGCTGTTACTAAGAAGTCCCTTTGGGAGGCACTCAAAAAGGTTAATGATTAGTGTTGCAGAAGTCATTAACTCAGCCTTTCCAGACCAGTTGCTCTTGTATATATTTAAGATATACCCCATACTCATAGTTTTATATGGATTTATGTCTTTGAAGCATGGGGGTTTTATACTTTTTGTTTTCTAGAAAAATTTCCAGAAGATATATATGCAGCCTACATTGTCCAGCCTGTAAATAGACAAGCAAAGCAAAAAAGCAGTAATATAAGGGTGTTGTAGAGTGTGCTTTGTGTGATGCTTTTCAGAAATATGCAGTGTGAATCAGAAATGAGAAAATATTCAATTGGATGTTGTTGCTTTTTGGCAGCTTTCTGAAATGCTTTTTAGAAACCTGCTTCTTTCAATTAATGATAAAATCATAAGTTATTTGGTTATAGCTGTCCAAATTCAGGAAATATTGAGTTTCAGCCCTTTGGTGGGTTGCAGCAGGAAGTTTTTAAAATCTCTGTTTTTAAGATTTTATTAGGAAAAAGAACCGCAAGCCTCTTTTCTGGACTTCTGTCTGGGGATTAGGTTAATATAGCTCATTTGCCCTTTAACATGCCACTTAGCAATAGTGTGCTGAAACTGACAGCTGGGGCATGACAGCATCTTGTTTAACAATATTTTGCCAGTATTTGAGTAGGTTTATGAGAAAGGCTGGCATATTTTGTCAGTAGTGTTTATATTTAAGCTTCTTGTCATATAAATAAAAGGGGAAAATGTGTAATATGCACACATGTAAATGACTACTGCTCCAATTTAAAGAATTTCCTTTTTTGAATTTTCACTGAACAAAAATAAACCCAAAAACATATCCCTTGAGTTATGTCTACTTCATTTTATGTCAATCATGCCAAGGGACACATTTAACTAGAGTCTGGATCTGTACCTCCTTTCATCCAAGTCAATATTTTCCATATTTTCCTTCCAGTACCTTGGTTTGCCTGCTTCAGGAATGAGTTGGTTTCTCCAGAACTGAACCACAGTGAGAACTGCAATTTAGGCAATATAAATGATTAGGTGCAGAAGGAGCCAAGCAGAGCTGACTTTTTAATCCCATGTTATATTCAGCTATACTAAATCTTCCTGGAAGAGATTTTTTTTTGTGTGTACATTAGCCTTTCTTTGGAAAAAGATTGTTTACAATATTTAATCTCACTAGAAAGTTTTTCCTCAAAAAAATAAAAATCACCACACATAAAAAAAATCCCGAGTGAGTGACCTAAAAAGCATTTAGAAACACTTATTTTATGTTTTAAGAGGAAAAAAAACCCAAATATTTTTTACAGGTGATACTAAAGATACAGAATCAAAACCTATAAATGAAATTGTGAAGCTAATCCTGTGAGCAAGAATATTACAATCTTCTTGGGGATGCAGACCTTACTTTTTGATTACTTTTCCATAGCACAAGCATAGTCAAAAGCTACTGTTACACCCTTCTTCACTGGCAACAGCTATATTCACACATACTGTCTAAACATTCTATTTTAATGTAGGACTTGTGCATGAAAGTTAAAGAAATAATGTTTGTCTTTCTTCATGAGATTAAAAAAAATTCTATATGCTCACTTGGCATTTATAGGAGTTATTTTGTTTATTTTTAGACTGAGGAATTTCAATCATTTTATTTTTTAATTTTAACTTGCATAAACCTCTAATAAAAGATTAAAGAAAATATTAGGTTAAATTGTGTTCTGAGTGTATTTTGCAACGATGTTAAGGTAATTGTATTTAACTACATTACATTTGCACCAAGCTTTTTAAAAAAACCCCAACATTTTAGGGATGCAAGACCAGATGTCTTTGCCAAACATTTCACTCATTATTTTCCAAGTACATGAATTCCAGAATAGATTGGGTCAGTTTTGCAGGTGAAAGCTGTAAATCTGGAATACTTGAAAAGACCATTTAGCATGTGGTCTTCAGCAATTATTTAGGATTTTAAGATCGCAGAATAAAAATAGATACAGTAAATAGCTGAAATTCTATAATTTCATCAGTGTTTTTCTATAACTTTAATCCAGACTAATTTTAGTGTTTTATTTTATACTAATCAAGAAATAAAATGAAAATTTGGTATAAATTCTGTTTGGTATGGGTTTTTTGTTGTTGTTTTTCTCTCAAGGAAATAGAATCCAGTGAGTTCTTTAATAAAGTTCTATTGAAATTGTTATGAAAAGTAAGGAGTATTTTCTCCTTTTCCCTTTCCTTTTCTCTCTTGTTCCTTCCCTCTTTCCTTTTATTTTTTTCTTTATCCCATTTTTCCCTTTTCCTTTTGCCTTTTCAATTTCTGTAAGGGAGAAAAAAATAGTAAAGGGACCAAAATGATCCCACATTTAATTGGCTAAAAGCACTTAGATTAAAATAAAATTAAAACACATCTAGTGACTAATTTGACTCCCTGAAAGGACTCTTGCTTGGTACTGACCTTGCCGCTCTTTTACCACACTTGCTTGTGCTGGAGGTATCTGCTTGCACTATGGCATTATGATAGGTATTCCTTTCCTCCAAATTCTTCATTTGGGGAGTATCTGGATGATGGCTAACTCAGTCTACATTCTGCCAGTTGGAGTGACAAACACTAAATTTTGGAAACAGACACTATTTCACCATGATAGTCTGTGACATTGAAGGATTAACAGATTATTTAATCTATACAACCCATCATTTGTTCAGAAACTGGAAAAATAAAAGAGATGTATTCATTAACTCATGATATTTTTTCTAGTAACATTCATCATAATGTTCCAATTACCTGTTAATGTACATGTCACACGTGTTATTATAAGATTTGCACTGTAACTCATCATTGATTAACTGGGCAATCATTTTAAAGTGCTAGAGGAATTATACAAAGTAGCTGTCATCTGCTTTCAGCTATGTTTAATTTATGCTCATTACAGTTGCCAAGGATAAATTTTTTGCTGCATATGCAAATGTTATGATGCTCTGTTATTTAATAAATCCAAATAAATATTTTGACAGTGAAAGATTCAAATGAAAAAAATATGACTCATGCACAAGTAATGTAATATGTTGTTAGAGAGAAAAATGTTCCTACTTTCCTGTTGTTTTAACAAATAAAAAAATAAAAATAAAAATAAAAATAAAAATAAAAATAAAAATAAAAATAAAAATAAAAATAAAAATAAATACCGCTTCACATCTATTACTGCTTGGAGGTATTTAAAACTGCAGTTAAAACACAACTTAAAAAATACCCAACATAACTATTAAAAAAATCCAAGACACCAGTGGAAATATTCATGTGAAAGGACAATTAATCATGTGTCATTTGCAGAAAATACCCTCATATCCCCCCAAAAAAAGACTTAGGGACACTGATTCATCAAAAAAACCCCTAAATTTACATGTCCCTCAGATGTCAAATGAACTGAGAGTCATTGTAGTATGTACAACAGAACATAATTTACTTTAAATTTACTACATTTAAAGGAGTCTAACAATATTTTGTCAAATGATACTCAGACATTGCTGTTACTGTTTATGCTGCTACTTGGGCAGTATTCCTTTGAAGGAAGTGTTTGAGGATGTTCTACAAGGGCACCTTGGGCACCTAGGACATGTTACACATCAGAGGGTGCACAGATAGAGGGCTAGAAGGATAACAAAGAAATTCCCCTGGATGCGTTACCATAAAGGTTAAAGAGACTTTTAGTTTACTTCAGAGCAAGAATATTGCCCAAACTTATTTATAACAACCACTAATGAACAGTAGGAATTAATGTTTCTGATGCCGATTTGAATATTTTAAACACATCCAAAAAGAGGGGGTTTTGTATTAAATATTGAAGCATGCCTGAATCTGTCTTTAACATATAAAGAAAGCGAGATCTGGATGAAAAATCAAGGTCTTACCTTTCACATTGATGATTTTTTTTTTTCTGTCTTTTTCTTTTCTTATAATATGATCCCTAACTGGGACTTTGATATTCATGAAAACTGAGAGTTCATGACTAGGGGGTAATGGCATGAAACTAGCATCCAGATACCAGGCAGAAGATGATCTAGGTTATTAGTAAATGATGAGTCTTGCAATTAATTCTATTATTCATTTGCAGTGAATTAAACTACTTAATTTATTCTTCTGCACATGAAAGAGTCTGGTCCATCCATTAAATGTATTGCTTCCTCTCATTTTTGATGAACGTATTTTCATAATGTTTTGTAATTTGAATTCTGCTTACTTTCTCCCTGATACAATGGAATTCTGTCCATCAAGAAGAGAGGACTTTTTTTTTCCTTTGTGATGTGGAATCTGTGTTGTCCCAGGAATAGTTTCAGCTACAAGAAAATAGATACATTACAAGTTCAGTTCCCTTAACTGCTATTTAGGATTGTTGCTTGGTTTCAGCTGTAGAAACACATGTAATCCTACCATTAAAAAATTAACATTTTTAATCTTCTGGAAATAGAAAAAAATATGCTGTTTTTTAATGATATATTCTTCTGACAGATAATACTTCATTCATTAGGTAGCATCACTAGTGGAAGAGCTAGAGTGAACCTAATAATATATTAGGAAATGAAACTTGTAGAATTCTCAGAATATAAAAAGTTCTTTTAAATGGTTCATTTCATTATTTAGACAAGGTGAGACATTGCATTATGTATGACATTTTGTTCATGAAAGAAGAAAGAAATAAGCTCCAAAGTTTCTGGGGAAAAGCTTAACCTGTATCAAAGAGATTAAAATAAATGGAAAAAAGTAACTGGGCAATGTGCATTTAAGTCAATCTTCTAGAAAAATGTTTAATGATTAGCTAATTCTGCTTTTGGGAGCTGGATGGTGACTTAAGACATTAAGTCTGATTACTTTGGAATGCTCTTTCAGATAGTTTAAAGGGAAAAGAAAAAACATGAATGGCTGTAAAAATAATTTTCTGCATTTGGACACAAACTGATGTTGAATTATTTAAAAGGACATCTATGACAAATATCACATGAGAAAAAATAATCCAATTTTATGTATACCAGAAAATGAGAGAGATCTTTCATGACTTATTTTATGAAGAAAGCTTAAGAATTGACAATCTAAAAGCACTATTTTCAAAGTAAGATTATATTGAAATAATATTTCTTTAAGTATGTTAGTATTACACTGATTTAAGATGACATGGATTTAATATAAGACCACTTTTTCAATTAATTTATATATTGCAGATACTTAACTGACTTTAGAAAGAAATACAAACTGTGGTATGGTTATGATTAGCGAAATAACAAATCTAGAACTATGGAAAGAAGGGTTACTGAACATCTGCAGTTATAATTACCCTGTGAATGTTAATATTGTTACAAATTAACGGAAGTATCTAGAAGTATAAAATTAAAGAGATTACATTTTAAAATTTTTGTATAATAGAGTCCCACAGAAAAAGTAAATATTACTCTAGGAGATGCCTAGAGGGAAACTCTCTATGTAATACATGTACGTGAGCTTTGAATAAAAAGATGCCTTGCTCTGGACCCAGTAAATCATACAATAAAATACTTAGATCGCCAAGAGCCATAAAACTCCAACTTCCATCTTGTGGAAACTAAGGACAGAGGACTGAAAGGAAGTTCAAAGGCTGGAGAGTGTTGTGGCAATGTGTTATGCTGTTTGTGTTTCCCATTATAAGTCAAGATGGTGTCCCAGCAGGTCTTGGTGGTTTGCTTCTTCCCACGCTGGTATTATATTCAAATCTGGTATTATGTCAGCATAGTGTAAAAGCTTCCTGTTGTAGGACTTGGTGAACTGACTCTCCCATGTAACAAGAGATAGGACAAGAGGAAATGTCCTCAACCTGCACCAAGGGAGGTGTAGATTCGATATTGGGAAAAATTTCTTCACTAAAATGGTTGTCAAGCAGTGGAACAGGTTGGCCAGGGGAGTTGTCGAGTCACCATCCCTGAAGGTATTTAAAAGATGTGTAGTTGTGGCACTTAGTGTGGTTTAGTGGTGTATGTGGCAGTGCTGAGTTAGCATTGATCTTAAAATCATAAGATCATTGAAATTGATCTTAAAGGTTTGGTTCCAACCAAAAATATTCTATGATTCTTATACCTGTTTTCAGGAACCACGTGTTGGCTGCTCCTTCTAATGTTTTCACATTCATGGGGAAATTTGAAAGCTTTTGATAAAAACGTCAGAAAGTATTTGTATCTGATAATGTAGCATTTCAGTAAGAAATCTACCCAGAAGTTTCAAAATGAAATGTATGATTTCTTTTCTTTCCTGTTAATGTTAAAAATTATCTTACACTTCCTTAAAAATTTTAGATTTTCCAGTTTTTAACCACTTATTCTTCTTTAATTTTTTTTTCTTACTTTTTTTTCCTTTGTTCTATTTAAGGCAGGATCCTAATGAGCTCCCCTGTCTTTTAGTTTACTCAGTAAATGTACTGATGACATGATCTGCAGCAGAGTAGAACTTCCACATTTTTCTAACTGTGGAATTACCTTCATGCCTTGGAGGTTTCCCTTAATATGTACAAAATTATTTGTTATATTTTATCTCCCAGAATCCTAAAATATTTTGTTTCCAAGTCCAGTGTTCTACTAATATTTTCCAAAACAAAACTGCTACCCAAAGGAAAATGTTGTATCTAAATGTTTGTTCTAGTCAGCTGGACTGCTTATTTACCCAAATGGAAGGGAAAAGCCTTTGGTTATAAAGTGCTTAAATACGAACCTTTTAATCTATCTCTTAAATAAATGAGTTGGCACAGAGCTGTTACTATTTTAATAACAAAAAAAGAGGAAATGTTCAGATAGTGACTCTGAGGAACTGACTCACTATTAAAAAAAAGATATGAAAGAAAAATACATTAACTTCTCTTTCATGATTTACTTATTGCAAACTGGAAATTGCAGTTTTAACTTGCATTACCATGTTTCAAGGCTTTTTTTAAAATTATGTGCATTTATAGCTATGAATTATTATTCTCCATTTTCTGTTATTAAATTAGTTTCTAAGACGACATGTACATATTCTAAAGCTGTGCACTATTAACAAAAGAGAAAGACTTCTGATTTTAGACTGATGTGCAGTAGAGATATAACATGACAATCTTTTCTTTTATAAAAGATAAGTAATGTTGTTTGTCTCCAGCCTGAACACTTAAAATATAAAATAAAAATTGCCCATCCTCAAGAAACATTGACTACTCTCAATTAATAGATGAAAGTTTTAAATTAATTTTTCATAATGTCTCATATGAAATATTCTAACTTTATCTGTCAGTTTTCAATGAAGACACTAATTTACTTTTACACATAAAGCCCCTCCTGAATTAGTAAGAAGATGACTGCTAGAGGTGTGTTCTATTATAAGATAATTATACTTCCGAGAGAAAAGAGACGCTTCAAGTAACTGTACTTTGAAATATTTCAGGAATCTGATCTGTAATCAACAAAATTTGGATAAAATATGTATGAAAAAATTAACACCCACAGAGAGGAACTTTTGGGGAACTTTACGTGCTTCTGGAAACATTTGCTTCATATGATATCTTCAGCACTTTGTAATTAATTAAACTTTTTCATATCTGCTAAGAAGTGTCCAAAACTCTTAGCTCAAAACCATTATAATTTAAATAAGGAAATGACCAAATAAATCTAAGTAAAATTTTACTGTGTAATCTACACTATATTCCCATGAGATCTGAATGCAAAAGAACAAAACAGAAGTCCCTCCAAAGTTTTCGAGAGGATAAAGCCTGGACTGGCAGTAAATAAATAAACTAAGAGTTTTTGAGACCAAGGCTAATTTCAAGGATATTAGCTTGCTATTTATAACATTTATTGAATTATCAGAGTATAAAACATGTGTGTCATACAGCTCTCATATTTTTTTCATCCTATATTGAGAAGCAAAGGAAAAGCAGAATGGTTTGTGACATCTATATAATTAGACCACTCACATATTAATTTTAATATAAACACAAATATGATATTCTCAAAGTTTTCTTGAAAAATGTGAGTAAAGGAGGAAGGTCTCTAGAAATGAATTTAGTAGATCACTCAACTGTTTTGTGTAACACTTTTAACACTATTGAACTTTACCTGCAACTCTAATGGGAAGTTGAGTGTTTGAAAATTTCTGCTATGTGGGAAGTAGTGTTTTGAAATATTGGCTAATATATAGGCTGTTTAGACATCTGACATCCTTGGTTCTCAACACTTCCATTCAGCTGTCTGATTTTTTTATCAAACCCATCCCTCCTTCTCTTCCTCGGTGTAGTACTGTGCCAGTACCAGTTTCATGGAACATTTCCAGAGATGTAACAAATAAGACTTTTTTTATAGGTAGTGATTGTTGACTTTTTTATAGAAGATGAGAACTACCTCTGAAATATGCTCAAAGATTGTTAATACAAACATGTAGGGAACTACATTATAAGTAACATGCAGGCAGCAGGCTGTAAGTATTATCATGATACTTTCTAAAGGAAATTCTTGAGATATTGCAATTTGCATTAAAAAACGCCCTACAGTGTGTAAAATTTAATTCATAGGTATTCAAGAGCACACTAGATAGTATCATTCCCTTCCAGTCACATGAGATTCTCTTAGTGGTACAAATACAGTAATTTAATTTTGGTAATTATAGGCCAGATCTACGCAGGAAAGTCACAACGAGAAACTATAGATTTTGCAAACCATTAAATTATAATCCTTCTTCCCATTGAAAATTAATTTTTATCTGGTTTTGGTTTTTAGCTCCAGACTCTGTGTGGACTATTTTTAGCAACATAAAATATGCCTTGAATATCATGTTTATCCAAACATTTATACCCAAATATAGCTGTTTTGAAAAACTCTTGACAAACACAATACCTATAGTTCAAACAACTGCCAGTGCCTCATATCTTAGGTGAATTTTTCAGGTTATCAGATGCCGTAAAAGTGTCTAAGAAAAATGATTGTAAAATATGCCATTCCTAGTATAAAGAAATATTAGTAACTTCTCAGTGAAGCTGAAGAAAATGTAAGTGACTCAGGTGAGAATTAAACAGACACACCATTACAGGCTGAGGCATAAGTGTGCAAAGCAGCTTGGCAGAGAAGCTGTGGAAGAAAAGTCAATCACGAGCCAGCAGAGTATCCTTGTGGCAAAGGTAGCCTACAGTGTCGTGGAATGCATTAGGCAGAGAGATGCCAGCAACACTTGTGAGATACACCTGGGGTGCTGGGTCCATGTGTGGGTTTCTGGTATGAGAGAGATGTGGAATGAGTTCTGTGAAGGGCCACAAAACTGAGGAAGGGATTGGATTGTTTTTCACAGAAAGAAAAGCTGAGAAAGTTGGAGAAGACAGAGCAGGTCTCCAGGACATTCTAGTAATTTTTTATTTAATAGACATGAGTGAATATGATTTCTCTTAAGCAGTATAAATGGATCCTTTGTCTTTTCAAAGAAGATACTTTTCTGTAACTGTGATTTTTACAAAAACCTCTGTGCATACCTGCACAAAATTTTGAAATTGAATCAGGACATTTTTGATTGCAGCAATGTTGCTCCTTTCTAACTACCTTAATACAAAAAAGTTGGTTTGATTGGATATTCTTTAAAGGACAACTAGGGCCCTGAAATTACTGGCAGCAGCAACAAAACCAACAGGTTTTCCATGTAGATGTCTGCAGGCAGAGGAGAAAATCTTGGCAAGGATCATATTCAAGTAGTGCTGCTGTCAGGGATTGCCCCTGAAAGTAATTTTTTTTTTTCTCATTTCCAGTTGTTTTTTTGTCAGTTGCTGGCAAGTATCTGTGCCAGGAAGAACACTGTGAGAGAAAATGAAGCACTCTGACAAAATTAGAGATGGATAAGTGCCAACATATGTCTGCTTATTGAGGATTGAGGGAACTACTGTGTTGGCACAAAACAACATAGCATTACACCGAAAACATTTACAAAAAGAAAAAGCCAAGATAGAAAAAAATATTCTAAAGGCAGTCTGCCAGTTCTTTTAATATGATTTAATTTGCTAATTGAGAAAAATGCTGGTGCAATTTACTCAGCTTCCACATGCTACTGTGTCTTACCAGCCCTGCAGAAAAAGGACTCTCTATTTGAACCATATGACTGCTATTAACTTGAAAAAAAATTATGATTTCTCATTTTGATACAAACAAATTTCAATATCTAATGATCAACGTTCAAGATGTGTTACTTATTTAGCTACATTTTATAGCATTTTTGCCCAAGGTTATTTCCTGTCATTTTCGCTTCCAATTTACTAGGTGACATCCAGACATTTTGAAATCAGTGAGGAATGAATGTATCATATGCTTCCAAGTTCAGCAAAGAAAACTCCTCCTGTATTCACATATACTGGGAACAACAGGCTGCAGAGCATATCTTCAGGAAAAAATGGGCCCAGGTGTTCTGGTTGAGAATGAGTTTAACGTGAGGCAGCAGTGCACCGCAGTTGTGGTGGAAGTTCACCAGGTTTTGGACTGCAATTGGTGACAATTTGCAACAAAGAAAATTCCAAGGGGTAAGAAGAAAAACGTCTTCACCTTGAAAATTACTCAGGCCTGGAATGGGTACCATAGAGAAGCTGTGGTGTGTTCATCTTTAGTGATTTGCAAAACTTGACTCCAAAAAGCCCTGAGCAACCTGCTTTAACAAGATTAGGGTTGGTCTGGGGAGAAGGTTGCATTGCAAGATTTCTTGCATAAAAATCTGTATTCTTCCATGGTTGTATATAAAATCTTGCACTACAGATACTTTTATTATCTTTTTCTATTGTGGAAATATACTGCCATTTTTATTTTATTTTAATTCTAATATTAATTCTCTTACTGATTATTTTGATCATATCAGCCAATTTTTAAAAATACTGTTCTGTTGTAACTCTATTTGCTGATTTGAGGGTTCTTTTTTCTTTACTGAATATATTCAGAAAATTTGAATCACAGAATAAGGCATTTTGTAAAAGACATTTTCCCACTATCTTTGTTACCAGGTCCCTTGGCCCACTGGACTCTTAAATGTTTTTCTCGTCAAGATTCCCTAAAGAAATCTTTCATGTTACCCTTCACCTTCTTTGCCTCCATTAGGCAATGTCTTTGTATCCCTTCCATGTAGCATGTCCCTGCTTGCAACCACTATATATTTCCTTTTCATGTCTCAGTTCTGTCAAGAGCTCCATGTTATCCATGCACAGCTTCTGCCTTGCCTACTTGATATTTTGTCCATTGGAATGGACAGTTTATGTTCTCTAGAAAGCTATACTTAAAGGGAAACAAATAAAAAATCTAGACCCAGATCATAAAACACTTTGCTTTCTTTTTTACACAGTTATTACCCACATTTTCCCACATTTTCCCGCATTTGTTAGGCATTTTAATTACTATTCCACCAATTTAAATGTTTATTTTTATTATGTTATTTATTAATTGATCTAATTTTTCTTAGATACTTCAGAATCTTCAGCTAAGTACTTTGAATACAGATAAATTAATGCATTTATAAGCCTTGTGCACTAAATCTTAATAAAGCAGAAGGCATGATTGCCTCCAGAATCACAAATAAATAGAAAATAATTCATGGGGACGCCTCACAAATTTATCTGCCCCAGCTTACTGCTTCTAAACATAGAAAATGAAACTGGTAGATGTTTGTCTTACTTGTTTTTAATAGTATTCAGTCACTCATATTCCAGTGCTTCCCCTGCCATACAGATCATTTTTCTTAAATTTTAGCTCATTTCTTTTTGTTCTATACCTCATAGACATGGAGAACATTAATTTTTGTGACCACCCTTAGCATATAGCATTATTATTGCATATCTTCAAGTTTGTTTCTTTCTAAAGAAATGAAATGCAATTCATTCTTTTTTTCTGGAGATGTTTTTGGTTTTTGTTTTTCTGGATTAGGACTCACTATTACCACCCTCTTCTTCTTCATTTACTGCCTAAAGAAGGAGTCATTCTCCTCATGTACTGGGGCTAGAATTAATGAGTGTTTAGTTGCTGAGAATATCACCAAAACTGAGTGTGACCAGAGAGGCTTTGCAGGCTAGGTAGAGAATTGGTATTTTAGTCAAAACAGAAGTGATTGTTCAGTGCTAGTCAGAAAGTCCACTTGGATAAAAGTGTCAGGGAACGGGCTGAAATCCTACTGTCTCCCAGGGAGTTTAACACTGATCATTTCAGGGAAAAAAATAGTAAGATGAGCATGATATTCTGCCTAGTGGAATATTAATACAAGGTGACATGTTATGGAACCATTAAAAAAAAAAAGGATCTCATTATTGCATTTAGTATGGTGTTTCCTCCTTGGATGGGAAAAAGTTTTAGAATACAGCTTCTTGGAAAGGCTTTATTTGGACTCAAACATATAATTCTGCTGTTCTGGTAAATAAACTTAGGACATGAGTGCAAGGAAGAGCTGCTGAAATAATAAAAGTACCTGTTATATTGTATTGCAATATTAGAGAGTCTCTGAAAAAAATTCTAGCAATTGTAAACTCTGCGAAAAGTAATAATAGCTTCCAAATTAAAGGGTGATAGTGATACAGTTATAGGTAACAAATGAGGATATGTTGATCATTAATATATTTACAATAAAAGAAAATTCATAGCCATTTGAGCAGGAAGAGTCTGAAGTGGAGTCTTATAAAGGAAGAATAATGAAGACTAACAAACATTTTTACTTCTAATATTGAGATTAGTAAATATATGGAAATAGGGGAAGATTTGGTGTCTCAGTATCAGGGACTATGCTCAGTGATCATTCTTATTTTGTGCAGGAGCTGTTCCATGATGGCCTCTCTGCCTTTCTCTTCATAGTATCAGGGAAGAAGTGAACATTGTCAGGCTTATATTCCTGACACCACATGAATTCCTTGTGTGTGTAGGAAGAGCAACTGAAAAGTGTACTTCTGGCCAGAGAAGCAGAGGACAGGACTGTTTTGCTGTGCCAGGGAATGGTTTTGATCACACTATATGTAGTAGTATAAACATACCCTGTATTTCTTAATTTCTGAAATATATTTATTTAATAAAGACTAGTGTTCTCATGCTACTTATACGTATAACAGCAGTAATGAGATATATTTATTTATTATTATTTGGGAGGGGAAAGATGTGTGCTTGGACATCTAGGGAAGTGAGGTAACTTAGGACAGATTGGCATGCTGAGGAGGAGATAGTCAAGTATCCATTGGATCCATCATCCAGCCAAAGCACCATGAACCAGTTTTAGGTCCAACTGAGGACTACAACTGAGATAGAATTTCACACCCTAAAGAAAGTATGTAAAACATTACCTTACTGAATTTTATTGAGAGTTTATAAAATCTTGGAGCTTGATACATTTACTGACATTTAGCATTATTTATTCTATAGGCTTTTGTATCTGTGATCATGTTTTAACTAGGGAACAGTAGTCAGTAGCACTGATTTTATCATACAATTTTCTCCCCCCTTGTTGCCCTACAACAAAGTACAAAGACTCTAAGGAACCTGATCTGGTGTAGAATGGATTCTCTTATCTTCATCTGTATCTATTATCAGTATTTCTTTGTTGTTATATTAAATTTATTCAGATTTTATCATGTGAGGTTGGCTGTCTCAGTTTTTGAAATTAACTTTAGGAATTTTAATGCTCAGTACCATGTTGCATGAATCCCAATTTATATTATTTATGCAAAAAATTTAGGATTTCTTTTTATTTTATTATTCATTCTAGCTATGAAGGTATATCTATATTCTTATACTATTCTCTTAGTCATATTGCTATGCACAACAGCATTAAGCATTCATATGCTTTTAGGTGTACCAGGAGCTATCTCATCAAGCTAATAATTAGGCACTGGGGACAAATTCCTGTCTCCATGGCCTGAAGCTCCAACTTTTTATTTAAAATTATACCAGAGATGGTTTACAGGCATCCGCTCCTTTTGAAAGTGAGAGTAGATTTGCTATAATGTACATAGTGGAGAAAAAGCTAGCATACAAAGTGATTTCTCTCACTCACTGCAGCTTTTGGCAGTTGAAGATGCTGTAAATGAAAGGAAAAAGAGATTGGGAGTATTTATGCAGAAATAAGAAACTGATATAAGGAGAAAAACATATTTGATTGGCATGCTGCACAGCATGTATAGGCATGAGTACAATACATTGAGTTCACATAAAGAAAAAAGGTATTACTTTTTGCTTGCAATTATGCCTGGAGCAAGACAAGTAATAACTTAAATATCTACCATAAATACAACGGTATTTTAGCATGCAAATGCTAAACAATGAAAATCTAGTGTTTCTTCCGTTAAAATAAATTATGTAGAACTTATTCTTATTTTTATTTTTGTCATGTTATTGTCTTGTGTCATGTAGCAATTATTTCATTATTAGATTATTAGATTATTTGTTTCTTAATTTAACTTAGAACTCACATATCACAGTAATCTATATGATAATAGAGCACATTCTCAATTTTTTGTGTAATTGTACAAATACTTGTAAGTACAAAAAATAAATATATACATAATCTTACAGGTACTTTCATACATGCGTGTATTCTAGTAAGCTATAGCAGTCAGGTGAAGTCCCAGGTGACTGGAAAAGAGGGAAATTTTGCACTCATCTTTAAAAAGGCAGAAAGGAGGACTCTGGGAACTACCAACTTGTCCACTTCCCCTCTGTGCCTGGGAAGAGCATGGAACAGTCCCTCCTAGTAGCTATGCTAGAGTACACGGACAAGAGGGAGGTGATTCAAGACAGCCAGCATGCTTGGGCAAGTTCTTGCCTGAACCAAGGGCAAGTTCCTGCCTGAATAACCCAGCAGCCTCCTATGTTAGACTGACTTCAACATTGGGAAGGGGAAGGGCTACAGATGTCATTTATTTTCTCTAAAGATTAGTGTAATGACTTCTGTAGAGCCTTTGACAGAGCCGCCTACAATGTCCTTATCTCTAAATTGGAGAGAGATGGAATTGATAAGTGGATTGTTAGATGGATAACAAAGTGGACATCAGTGGCAAGTGGTGTCCCTCAGGGGTCTATATTGGGACCAGTTATTTAATAACTTAATTAATGACAGAGACAAAGGGATCAAGGGAACCCTCAGCAAATTTGCAGATGACACCAAGTTGAGTGGTGTAATTGACACACCTGAAGGATGGGATGCCATCCAGAGGGACCCGGACAGGCTCAAGAAGTGGGCCCATAGGAATGTCATGCAGTTTAACTAAACCAAGTTTGAGGTGCTGCACCTGGGTCAGGACAACCCCTGATATCAACACAGACAAGGGATGAACAGATCCAGAGCAGCCCTGCCAAGGAGGATTTGGTGATGCTGCTGGGTGAGAGGCTGGACATGACCCAGCCATGGCACTCACAGCCCAGAAAGCCAAACGTGTCCTGGGCTGCATCCAGAGCACCGTGGGCAGCAGGGCAGGGAGGGGATTCTGCCCCTCTGCTCTGCTCTGCTCTGGTGAGACCCCACCTGGGGTGCTGCATCAGCTCTGGGGTCCCAGCACAGGCAGGACATGGACCTGTTGGAGCAAGTCCAGAATAGGAACACCAAGAAGATTAGAGGGATGGTACAGTTCTTCTGTGAGGAAAGGCTGAGAAAATTGGGTTTATTCAGCCTGGAGAATGGAAGGCTCTGGGGTGACCTTATTGAAGCCTTCCAATACCTAAAGAAAACCTACAACAAAGCTGAAGAAGGGCTTTTTTTCAAAAGCATGTAGTGACAGGACAAGGGTAATTGGATTCAAACTAAAAGAGAGTAGATTTAGATGAGATATTAGGAAAAAATTCTTTACTGTGAGGATGGTGAGACAGTGGAACACACTGATCAGAGGAATTGTGGATAACCCATCTCTGAAAGTGTTTAAGGCCAGTTTTGATAGATCGCTGAGAAACCTGGTCTAGTGAAAGGTGTCCTTGTTCCTAGCAGGTGGCTTGGAAGTGGATAATCTTTAAGGTCCCTTCCAGCCCAGGCCATTCTATTATTCTAAGATTCAGTGATTCTCTATGTGTGTCTAAAATGTGAATACAGATGTGTACAAGTATCTAGTGCACAGGTGTCTTCCACTATTTATAGTAATGATTAAAAGAATCCTAATCTTTATATTTGTCTGAGGATGTTTGTTAGCAAAGAGGAAATATACCTAGTGTACTGGAGTCCAGAAGTTCCCATGTCTTATATAAAATCAAAGTATTCCACATGATCTCTCATATTTCTTACTATGGGCCACACCTATGTACATCAAGACACATCAAATTTGCCATAAATTTTACCTCTGAGGATTTGCACTAAGTACATATCTGATTTTTCCCAATAATCATTCACAATAATTAACACAAATTAAAAACTTAATTATTAGATGGGGTCACTTACAGTTTTGCATGTAACCTGTTGTGGAAGCAATACTGAGAATCCGTAGCAATTAAACACATTGGCCAGCACTGAAACAAGCTCTGTGACAGAGTGGTACCCAACAGGGGGATGCTGGCAGTGACTGGATTAGATCAGTGCCTCGAGCCAGTGCCTGTGGCTGTGTGTGGTTTGGAGTGGGTCACGTCTTGCTTTCTGGCCAGAGAAGGCCCCATGAGGCAATCACGTGTTGGACCCTGCCAGCTCCCCTGGAGTCCCCACCTCACACTCATTGGAACCGTAGGAGTTGGTAGCTGTGTGTGTGCTTTTCTACATTTCTTCTGTCTTTTTGCCTCTGTCTTTCTTCTCCTTCTAATCCTCCTTCGTGGAATGTTTTTGGGTACCTAAACATCTCATAGGTTTAAAGGTTTCTAGGTTAAATGAGCTAAGTTTATGCTAAGTTAATGTGAAATTAATGCTAAGTGATGCTATAATAACTGCTTTATATTGAATTTGATGTTGTTTTTACTCCTTTGCCAAAGTTCCTTAATTTTCTATATTTTTGCCAGTAAACTTTTGGGTGATTTTTCCCTCTTACTTCTGGATGGGATTTCTCCTTGCGCCAACTAGAGTAAAGGAACCTCAGTTTAACTCCTGAATTTAAGTATTCCAGGGTGTTACAAATACTTTTCTTGATTGTCATGAAAAGCAGACATACCACTACAAAGGTTTGAATTCTCAGATAAATTTATTCCATGATCTGATAATTTCAGCAACTTTTTTCAAGTAAGAAAAATTGATGGGGAAAAATAGCATTGAGTGTCTTTTTCTCACTATTTACTCTTTTTATTGTGCTTTTGTCTTTCTGTAAAGAGATAGAATTAATCTTGAGCATCTACAATTTTACATGGCATTTGGAACAGTTGGAAAATACATTGCTAATTTTCCATCTATTAATTAGTGGAATGTACTTACAGAAACAGTAATAAAATAGATCCATTACTAAACAAATTATATAAGAATGTTGGGGCCTAGGACACTAACTTTTGGATATCTTTAGCACATAGCCTTATCTATGATAATATACTGTATTAATATTAGAAGCTCTTCCACTCAATACCCAAATTTAAATTTTCCTGGATTGGATCATTTATAAATAGTATATATGCACTCTGTAAGTCTCTTCACAGTCCATAGCTCTTTTTCAGTGGATATACAGATCTCTGACTTCTTTTTGAGCTCCTGGAGGCTTTTGTTAGCCTATGTCTTTAGCCTGTATTATGTTTTTAACATACAAAAATTTATAATGTTCTGTTATGTGGGTGAGAAATGCCTGTCCTTCTCCTTACCAAAAGAGCTAGCAAACCTCTTTCTCATCTCCATAAACTGTACTCTTTCCAAAACTTTGTTATTTCCTTGCTTCTTTATCTGTGCTACCCACTAGAATACACAATCACTCAAATCCAGCATATTAATTTTACACTGGTGTATTTCAACTCATGAACTCTTTCACAGAGAAAGGTGGCATAGTTTTCTTCACTAAATTCATATTTTGAGTGGATATGATTACAAAAATGTGTAAAAAGGACTTTGCAGTCTATTATGCTATTCAATAACCAATTGGCATCTCAATCTTTTGTTTTCAAAGGAGAGGGATGATTCTGTCAAAAATGGCAAGACTCTACACTCCAATAGTTCTCCTGGAAGTTCCTTCATACACAGCCAATTTAAAAACACTAATTTTTCTCTGATTTTGACACTTTTCAGTGCCTATGGACTATATTTTTGTCTAGCTCTATAGTGAGATTGAAGATGTTTTATGGAGAAAAGAGTCTTTGCATCATTCCTTTAGAACAATTTCTGAACTGGAAAACCATGAAGTTAAACTATGCTTATACTGTATCATTTTTCTTGACAAGTTGCTGAAATAACTGATTTCTAGCAGATGAAGTTTGAGCTCAGATATCTATGAATCTGAAGGGAGAAAATTCAGGATTATATTTCTTTTCTTAATGATTCCCCCATATTAATGAGCATGATGTTTGCATAAAGTATTTTGAGTGTCAAAGATATATATTATTTACTGTAAGATGTGCATGAATTTACAGGAAAATCAATACAGTCACCAAGACTATTTTTTTCACAGGATGTGAAAATCACCACTAGGATAATAACATTTTATTTAGAAATGCACTGTCTTCTAAACAAAACCACACAGTGTTTTTAAACATAATAGTTTGGCCTTCAATTTATTATAAAATAATATTGCATTTCATTTTCCTACGGTAAAAAGTTAACACTATTTTAAATGCTTTATGGTCATACAATTCCAAATTGTGTATATATTCTGGTAGGACACCACCGGTTGCAAATCTAAATGGGTGTGATTTCTTCTTACACTTATATTTATTTAGTACATAATTCCTTTCTCTTCCTTTATTTTGAGCAGCTGAATCCCAAAATTAAGATTTTTGAAAGTAAAGGAGCAATAAACTGTGAAAAAAAAGACTTCTAAAATGTTGAATTTTTGCAAACCCTTTATTTTCTGTGGAATATGCAGTAAAATTTTGAAGCACATTATAAAATCAATGTTTTACACAGTTTAAGGCACTTACATCTGAAAAATACTGATGTGATTTATGGGTGAAGTGCAGATTATTAGGTCATTTGAGGTTTGGTGATAAAATGTCAGAGTTCTTTTCATGGTCTCTACTCCTAACTCCTTTTAATAACTACAAAGAGACCTAAATCTTTCAGTTTTATTTCTTCTAATGTGCAGAAAACTACCAATTTAATTTGAAGTTTTATGGAGTGATGGATAGCTCCAACAAACAAATAAAAAATATTGGTATCTACTGACCTCTAAATGTGCCACAATTTGTTTTCTCAGGCTTGAGTGGAAGAGTCTGACTGCAAAGGAAAAAGGACTGAATATAAAACCTGTTAACAAGAGGACAAGTTATGAGCAAGGTTAATACCAGAGATTCTCAGCTCACTTCTTGTAGGCATACATGTCTCTTGTTCTCATCTGTCCAAGAAGGTTAACAGAGGCAATGCAAGTTCTTGGATAGCACAGGTGGAATAAAAGAAAAAATGCACAGAAGATTATTATTAATGTTGCTGTAATGGATTGTAAAAATTAAGAATCTGTAATATACTACTCATAATTTCATGCAGAACTTCAAGTACTCTTTTTTTTTTTTTTTTTTTTCAGTGCAGACTATATAGAACTGCAACAATTTTCCAGGTCAAGAAACTTTTCATCACTCTACCAACATCCTTTCATGGATCTGCTCAGTTTAATATCCTTGCAGTTATTCAACTTCAAGTAGAATTTTCTTTCCTTCAATAAATGATGTGGAGTGGCTCAGTCATTATTCCCCAAGGTCAGAGTTTGCATTTTGCACTGATTTTATACACTTCGCCTTGTGCTTTGAATTTTTCCTTGTTTGCCTTGTCTGATGTGACATGTATACCTTCCCTCAACAGTTCTGTCTGATATTAATTCTGTGCAATACACTTCACTAATCTATTATCTATGACAGCAGTGTGAAATGGTTTATATGGACATAGAATTTTTTTTCATTTGAAAAAATATCTTCCTGTAAATTTCAGTGTTAACTTTCTAATTACCATAAAGCTCCTTGCTTAATTTTCTAATTCTAAGAAGTGAATTTCCATTACTTAAATACTTATACATACATAAGTATATGAAATACTAAAATATCAGTGGCAAGAATAATAAATAATGCTCAGAGTAAGCAAACGTTTTATAGCATAAACATTTTTTTAAAAAATAAAAGTTATGTTATACAATATCACTTTATATAGAAATTGTTTTACTCTCAGACTCATTAAGAAAAAGTAAAAATTCAAAGGTTGATTCTGGAATCCTAAAATACATTCTGAGTTTTATTTATACAAGACCATGAAAATGTTTTGACAGTGAAACAATGCAAAAATCAACCTTTTCAGAAGCACATTAAAATCACAGACATTTAAAGTTACTCTATTTATGACTTCCAAGAAATAAAATTTTGTTATTTACCTTTCTTTTTAATTTTTTTTGTTTGTTTGCTTGTTGGTTTTTGTTTTTAGTGCAACACTTTTTGCAGTTAGACTAGATAATCTTTTATAAATAATTTTTTTACTGACAAAATATGGAGCCAGCTAGGTCAGGCATTTATAATGAGGCATTCAGATGAAATACCCAAATTAGGAAGTACTCTGGGCTCCCTCTATTGTCGGTGCAAGGAGATGCACTCTTACAAATCCTCATTCCAATCTTGCAAGGATTGTATCATCCTCGAATCTGTGGACCTTTGAAATTCTTTCCAAAGTTAGCCCATCCATGTATTTTTGTGGCAAAAACATTTTATTGACAGAAGACAAACATTTTGGAAGTTAAGTTTCATGCACTAAAATCTCATTAAGAAACAGTTTGGGCAAAATGTTTAACTGTATTTTGTGGGGGAAGAAAAAAGGTATTGCAGGGGTTTTCTTGGGTCATCTGTCTTGGTTCCTACAGGGATGCAAATAATTTTCCAATTTGAGTGAATTTGAGAGATTAATAACAGTAGATGTGTGCATGTCTGGAAGGAAGAGGAGAGCAGTTGTATAGTAAAAAAAGTGAGGTTTTCTCAGGGTTTTTCTGGTTGTTCTTGTTTTTTTGTTGGTGGTTCTTTTTGTTTTTTTTTGTTTTTTTTTTTTTAGCACAGGCTGGTGAATCATTTCCCCTTTTTTTTTCATTCTGAAGCAGCAGCAGTTTTTCTGGTCTTAACTTTTTTATGAGTTAGCTGGCAGTTACACGTCTGGAGGCTCATTTCTTTGCTATTGCCAACATGTGAACCAAAATAACTGAAAAGGTGTTAAAAAAACCACCAAAAATATGCTGCATGTTCATTCTTTAGCAGGAGAAAAGGAAACTCAGAATTAGAGAATGCTCAGAGGGTAGAGTCTGATTATTTTTCTACTTTGAGAGATGTATGGGTATATTCTTCACTCCATAATAGTTTGCAGACTTTTGGTCTTTTCCAGGCACAAAAACATTTTGAATTTGAATTTCTGCAGCTGTGGTCTTAATCTGTAGATCCCTTGCTGAAGGTTCACTGAAAGTGATCTAATTTAGGTGGACATTTTAGTTCCAAGAAAGTCTAGGACTTTTGTTCACCTGTGAAACATTTGTTGGCTCTGGCACAACTCCTGTGCTTTTATCTCCACGCTGCAGCAGTAAAGTGGATTTCTGTGCATGCAGGCTTTGGTCCAGCACTGGTGTAAGGCCATGGAGGAGTCTCCTCCTCTGCACCAGAGCCACAAAACTTGGAAATGCTCCAGATTTTACCGCTGATATACATCCTGAGGTGTATGGTTGAGTGCAGCTGTCTATTTTTACTTTCTAGCTGCATGAGGAAGGAAGAAATTAAATACAAATTAAGGAAAAAAACAAACAGCAGGAATTAACACAAATATATTGTGTAAAAGACAAAAACATATATCTCAGTAGAGAACAAAAAACCATTGAAATACTTCCCACAATAATTTCAATTTTATTTTGACTGACTATGCACACTTTCAAGCTGTCATGAGGTGTCAATAGCAAAACAAAAGGGAAATGAGATCTGTGTCATTGCCAATTGAAAAGGACAAATATACAGCACAAAATGGACTGTTGATGAGAGTTTCCAAACTCCTGCTCTGCTCCCTTAACTGCTGAAACCATTGGTTCCAGAGATCTTTGTCTTTTGTTTTGGTTTGTGTTGTTTATGAACCATCAATCTTTACAGTTTCCACAAAACTGCATTAGTTTAGGTTCAGTCATTCTATTTTATTCTTCATACTTTGTCACTATGAAACCACAAAGTTTTAATGAAACTCCTATGCCATTGTTTAAGACCCAAGAAAGAAAGGCAGCCTTTGTTTATTAGGGATGCGGATGAAGTATTTCATATTTCAGGTGGTCATATACAATGTCAATAAACCTGCAGTTTCACATACCTATTCTTAGTCAAGTGGGCAGTGGTTTCCAGGGAGTTTAGCTGTCCTATATACTGAAATAATAAACTCAGTCAGAAAAAGAATATAAAATTCATAAACCATATTAGACAAAGAACAGTCTAGGAAATGGAGTTTCACCTATAAATTTCTTGACTGTAAGTGGTGAAACAGCAGAAATCATAAATAATACAGGATTTTATGTTTTGCATTGTGTGAGTTTTATAGAGTTCAAATGGAACATAATAAGGAAACAGCAAAGCTCTCCCTGGGTACCTGATAAGTTGTGGGTTGAATTTTCCTCATTGATGCCAAGTGAGCTCTTTTTCCCCCACTGCAATATTCATATAAACAGCAGGGTTGCATTTAATTTCAAAAAAGCTATATATAACAGCTAATTATAAATGACAAGAATTGATTGATGTACACCTGATCTAGCATAAATTCTGTTTTAAAGGATAACCCTCTGTGGTCCAAATACTAGGTTTCGAGAAACCCTTTTTACCTTGAAATAGCATGTATGTTTTTTAAAATTTAAGCGATAGGTCTTCAAAAGCACATTGGATAGACACTGAGATTATACAAAAAGACAATTAAGAAAGTATTTAGTAACAAAATAGGACGAACTGCAGTGATGAGGAACAGAGCTTATTCAGACAAGCTTACTGACTGGCTCCATTTTACAGCCGCTTTCATACCCCTTTCTGTCTGTTCTTTTTTTGTTCCTACTTGGTGGCCTTGCCCTGCACATTCCCCCATGTGGTCTTCTACATTCCCCCCAGTTTTCCTCAATGACCTTCTGTAATAACCTGGACCCTAGGGTTTACATCTTAATCACCTGCAAGCTCCTGGTCTGCCTGCAATTTCTTGATAGCCCATCAGTTCATGTGTCTGACCAGGCTTGTTTCTAGGTATTGTCTCACTTAGTTTCTCTTTTACCTCTGTGCCTCTGCATATTTTGTTTATTATTTTCCCCTTCTTGTCATGCCATTTTGACAAGATCCTTGATTGCATAATCCTACAGAAATAAATGTTCTCACATTTTACATGCCCTCATTAGTTAGCGATGGAGCAGCTTGGGTTCTCCTTATTGCTTCCTTTACCACTTGCTGATCACGTTTGTGTCTTGGTTTGTTTGGTTTTGACTTCTCTCTTTTCTCCTCTTCTCCTTTAACATGAAAACGGTCCTTGACCAGATACAATAGGGAAGGAGGAAACACTTTCTCCTTCCACATATCCTTACACTTAGTCTCAAAAATTTGTTTTCAATTGACACAGTGTTGTCCCTTTAGCAGAGCAGTGGTCATGTGGATAAGCAAGTAGAATCACAGAATGGCTGAGGCTGAAAGGCACCTCTGGAGATAATCTAGTCCTACTCCCTGCTGCAAAATGTTTAAATAGGGCAGGCTGAGCACCTGTACCAGGCCACGTGATCCAGTGCCTAGCCACCCTCAAGTTGTGTTTCTTCCACATGTCCTGATATTTGAATGAAATTTCTTGCATTTCTGTATTTCTTCTTGATCTATTACTGGGCACCTCTTAGTCTCCTTTGTCTTCTTTACTACCACGTCATCAGGTAATTATACATATTCATAAGACCCCTGTGAATTCCTCCATATTAAACACTTTCAGCACCCCCAGCCTCCGTCACAGGTCCTCCAGTCTCTTAAAAACCTTTGTGGCCCACAAGGGTGTCCTACTCTCACTTCACTAAAATAGTGATATTCTATGTCCAAATAATGAAATGTTTTACACTATCAGAGCAAGGATAGACTGAAGCAGAGGGCTAGGAGGTCGAAACTTCAAAAAAGGAAAACTTTGGGAAATTTTCATTTTAACCTGCGAGTGAGTAAACATACTGAGCCAAGTATTGTGCTGAAATCCCACAGTTGAGTCTCACCCTGCTTGAAAAAAAAAATAAAAAAATCAGAATACTCCAGAGTTCAGTCTGAAAACTCCCCCCAGGGGAGATTGGTTAGGGGCCACAGCAGCTGTGGCTGCCCCTGGGGGCCCTGGCAGAGAGTGCAACCAACTGGACACACCACACCAGTGAAGCATGTAGGGTTAATAGCTGGGCTTTTTAAGACTTCTGAGAAATTGCATTGTGATCCTCAGAAAAGTGGTCATTTTCATAGGCTTTTTATATTCCCTTTTTATATTTACAGTCCCATTTGGGGCCTTCCAAATGTTATGTAGCATATTTGGCCAAATATGTAGACCAAGACTGGATCAGTAGAGAATCCAGGCTTGTCAGAGAGGTCTGTTGATATCTCAGACACAACAGGGCTGGAAGCTGTAACTGTCAAATTCTAGAGTCTGCAGCTCAGATTTTTTCTGCCAGTATGGCTAAGACAGTCAGTAGAATTTGTTATCACAAATAGTCATTCCAACATTAAAATCATGCTGAAAATCATATCTCCATGCTTCCTTATAGAGCTAGTGGTGATGGCATTTTAAGCATCCACCTTCAGATTCTCTAAAGATTTAGCTGGCAAATATAAACACATTGTTAATAACTAAATTTCTTGGATAAGGAAAAAATAAAATAATACATGAATATAAGCCTAGTCATTACACCATTAGGTTTATTTATGTAGTCATGCAGAAATATACGTTTTCCTTTTGTTTGATTGAGAAATTACTTTCCACTAACCTCAACACAACAGGAAACAATTATCTCCGAAAAGCATGTGGACATAATTTGAGTAAATAATTACTTATTATTTGAAGAATGTAAACAATTAGTAAAATTAGTTATATGTAATATTCAAAAAGCCAGACTTATCTCACTACATAATTGATAAAAAATAGGTATTATCCTTTCTTTCACCGCCCACAATTTAAACTACTCTAGATGAGAAAATAGACTTCAAAATGAGTGTATCTCTGAGAAAATGAAATATCTATGAAAATGTCAAAATTAAGAACTTATTTTTTTAACTACTTTCAAGTATTTCTACAATACACTCTTTCTTCTCCACAAGTAGCATTGTCTGATTGACACGTTTATTAATCCTGGGGGGGGTGGGGTGCTTTTTGTTTGTTGTTTTGTTTTAATGGGGTTTTTTTGGTTGGTTAGTTAGGTTTTTTCCCATGGAAAACAGTCCTTTGGAGGAATTTCTTGCTTTTTATCTCTTGTGGTTTGGGGTATTATGTGTTAGATATGTTGAAGCACACTGTAATTATCAGTCTGTTTCTGACCTTTACACTCATTCCCTCTTCTGTAATGTGTGTTCATTAGCAATACTACTCTAGCTCTTTTGGCTAATGTTATGTTAGTTAGTTAATGTTATTTTTCTTTATTAGAAACTGGAAAAATTTCTTTCTTCTCTCCAGATAGGGATTATGTAAAATATAAAGTCTACACCTGTGCTTCTTTGTGTACATATAAAAGCTTTACAAAGTCTAAATCTTTGTAGGCCTCCAGGTAAATATGTTTATTTTTTAAATAGAGGAATAGCAACTTTAAATTGTGAAACAGACTAGGGGATTTTTTGTAAATCAAGTTTAGAGGTACTGTCAGCTTTAAAGTATCATCTTATGACTTATCAGAATACTTTTAATTGAAATACAGATTGGTAGTAGAAGAAAAGTTCCTTGTATATGTTCTCCTTGAAGCATGCACTGTTTAAATTGTATTATTTAGGCAATCTGGATTTGAAAATGAGGAAAATTAATGGCATTTTTAACAATCCAGAGGATTTGATGTAGCATCTTTTCTCATATGCAGGTGATCCTCAGAGAAGTTGATCATGGTTTATATTATGTGTTTGCTTTTGACAGACCTCTAAATGAGTAGGGAAAAACTATCAGAGTAATCACACAATAATAGCATGTATTTACAAACAGAAACAGATCTCTGTTAGCTCTGCCTACTGTTAAGTCTTGTGGAAAATCAGGCAATTTAAGCACACATAAAACTGCATTAAACTGCACCTCTTACAAAAAATCGTGTCCCTATGGTTTATTTTTCCTGTTCCATGAAGTTGTTTAAACTCAGGATTCAATACTAGAAAATTTGGTTTTCAATATCATTAAACAAGACAGATTTGTTAGACTGACAATCACAATAATAGTAGTGTACAAATTTTTGTTCAGAAATTTATAGTCTTATGTCATGGACAAAGGACATTTCTGTTTTATGACCAGTTTCTCAAATTTCTCAGAACTGTTAAGTGTCATTCTTTTTTTAGCCCACCTTTCTCATTTTCATTTGAGATTTTGCTGAACTTTCCCCCAGAAGATAGTTCTTTTATCAAAAAGTTCAATGGTAAATTCCAAGTGTGGAGCAGTGAAAGGTTTAAGGATGTTTTGGTACAAAATGTGTTCTCAGAAGAGTTAAAAAAGCTTTGGGTGTTTATGGCTTTAAAGTGTAAGTGAAACCAGAAATTTCTCTTGTAAGTCAAACCAAAATTAGATCAGTTTTAAGAATTCCAGCCTTGAACAGAAAACAGATGGAACAATCTTGAAATCAAAGAGAAAAGCCGCTAATAATTAAAATGCTTTTGTTGCTATTATCAAGTATTTCTTGATTGTGAAGTTAGCTGTTTTCTTCTTTATTGGATTAACATTTAATTTCTTGCCTGCTATGGCCAGTAAGAGTTCTGAGAATGAGGTAGATAAGGAGACTATTCATTCTGAAACAAATGGCTTTCAGTAGAAAAGAATTGCTGTCTAAACTATGTTTTGTCTCAAGTTGTCTCAAGTATTGTTGCCTGGTGGGAGCACTCTAAAGTGATATGAAATTCTCTGTGTGAAGGCAGGTTTTCTATATGACGTAAAAGAAAAAAAAAATAAAGCTCTTTGAATGGAATGCATTTAATGAAATACATTTAATTTTAAAACAGATGAAAGATGCAAAACATGAATCCTAAAAAAAAATAGGAGTATCGCAAAAAGGCTTCCTGAAACCCAGAATTTATTCCATCTTTTAGTTGATCAGACTTTTTTTAAAAAAAACACAAACTGATTCTAAACATTTTATTTCTAGACGAAAGAAGTATGCTACTTTTTTTTCATAAATAAAGTCTTAGGAGAGTGATAAATGCAGAGAGAAAGTTAAAAATACTTTTTGTGTTTTTTTAGTCATCAGATGAAAACATTTTGTGAAACAACAGGTTAGTGGTCTTTACTAAGAGATCCTCTTCTTTCAGATTGTTTATTCCTGGAGAAAAATTGTCTTGACACCTGGTAAGACCATCTGTCCTTGTAGTTCTGTTTCCTTTGTGCTCTTCAAATGTCTTTCGATGTCAGTTTATGGAATATGGAATATTACTTTAAAAATAGTAAAACTATAATCGCTCATATGTCCAAAGTCATATGCAGCCTAGCAACCTAGTAAATGCAGTACTGCATTAAGCTAACAACAGAGGCTACAAAGCTTATTAGACCTTTTTAAAACTTTGGCCTGTCTGGAGTTGTGTTTAATCTTATTTAGGAGTTACAAAAATTACCTAAGGCCCAGACTTATTGACTGTTATTCACCTTGTTGTAGCTGTTGCATCCTGGTTGCATAATGCTTATTACTGTAAAGATTTTTTAACTCATATACTGTTAACAATTGCTTCTTTTGTACAGAATGAGCTATCTATGGCCCTTGCAGTGCAGTGTAATATTCTCTATGGTGTGACAGCAGTAGACTTCAAAGTACAGGCACGAGATGATACTGGAATTCTAAGGAGCCGACCAGTGGTCACTTACTGATGCAATCTTGGGAGCTGCAGTTTTGGCTGCAATAAGAAACCCAAAGAATAAGTATTGAAAATGTGTAAAACACATGATACAGCCAATTTGCATGGACCAAGTGAAGAAAGTACAAGTAATTTCTCTGTGTTTGATAACATGCTGCAAGTGGACCTAAGAGTGAGGAAAAAGAACCCATGAGCACTGCAGTCATCCTGGAAAAGGATTTTGTGAACTGATGGCCTTTTCTACACTCTCACAGAGAAAACCCATTTACCTGAGTACCCAAAAGGTGAAAAGATCAGCATAACACAAGAAAAAGTTATATAATTTGCAAATTATGAGGGGAGATACACCTATATTATCCAATAAATACTCTAGCTGGTCACTGATTACCTGTTGTCAAATAAATGAGAAGCCTGTGACCTCCCACCTCAATCCTTTAGGAACATTTTTTTCAGTTACACTTCAAATTCCAGTTTTATGACTTAGTTAAGTTCCCAGGTGCAGTCTGAAAGAGTATCCTAATTATGAACTACTTTAGAAAATTAATAGAATGTTCATTATCTACTCCATTATAGGAAGGTCAGAGAACACCAAACAATTCTCTGTACAACTGCGTTGTCTTTTAATGCTAAATTCATCTTGGCTATACCTTTGAAACTCAGGTGAAGAAAACTACACAGCAGTAGATCTAAATTTATATGCTGAACAAAGTATTAAATTAATTAGACTGTTTCAAGTATGGAGGAAGTGCTGAATTTTAATTTCTCAGCAGCTCCCACCTAATATTTCAAAGATTTATTCCAGAATAAAATTCAGAAAAGAAACCTGTTTTCATGATACTCAAAGCTAGCTTAAATAATTTGATATTTTCCTGGTTTATGTATTGCAATGTGGAGTATTTTATATCCTAGGAGTGACAGATCCTTTACAAATGTGCTCCCTACAAAAACAAAAACAAGACAAATTTTGCTCAAAGAATTTGTATTTCATATAGGGGAAAAAAAAAAAAAAAAAAAAAAAAGAACCACACCACCTTCCAAATACAAATAAATGCAAAACAACATGGAAAAATCTCTTCAGTCCACAGACCAACAATAGTAAATATCCTACCTTAAAACAATAAACATGTCTTTCTCTCAGAAACGTCTTTTCTAAAGCTAAATTGTGTTGTTGAAGGCAACTAAATGTTTCTATTTCCTGTCATTTAAAGTAAAACCTACAAATCTTACATCTAAACTCTTAGAAATTAGAGGGTGACAAGTGGGAAATGTGCTTATACTTTTGTGCTGTCCTGTGAGACTGAAGATTGACAAACTTTTGTCTCCTGCTTTTTAAAGCCTACTTTCAATATGTGCAATAGAATTTGAATAGAATATGTGAAATAGCCATTAAAACTACTATTAAAACTATGTGTAGCAGCACATAGAAGGTTGAAAACCTCTCTAATGGATTCAGGAAAGGAGAGAGGCTCATAGTTTGAGAAAGTATGTATTAGCAAAGATTATAAACACTTCAGAAAAGTTTTACAATGTAACAGTTTTATCATATTTTTCGGAAATGTTTGTCGTAGAACATAAAATCATTTTATTCTGTCTCTTCTGTAACCACAGGTTTTCAGTGATAAGAATAAATTGTGTAGGTGTGTCTGCTGTACTCTGACAGTAACTTCTGTGAAGATCAGAAATACCATATCCTTGTCATTGCAGATATTCCTCTGGAAAAAAAAAAAAATCCTAAATAACTATCAAGAGGGAGCATGATTTTAACTCAGTTTCCACTAAAGCTTTATCTATTCACTCCAGCACAACACAGACTTCAAAACAACAGGTAATTTGTTGAATTACAGTACATGCTGTCTCTCTGTTCTGTGAGAATCCATTAAGCTCAATTAGTACTTCTGTTTCCATAGAGCCTTTAATAATCCTTTTCTCAAAGTATTTTGCAAAGATTAATACTGTACATTTTCCTGACACAGATCACTGTTTTGTCATTTTTATACTTGTATATAATTAGTAACATTCTAAAATTTAAGTTCTGAATTGTCCTGGGGCAAATAACTTAGCATATTCATTTAGGATGCTTAATAACATAACAAAGCTCTGGTCAAATGATTTCTTCCTCCTACCAAGAACAAAGGTTTGAGTAGAAGCATCTGGCTAAAATTTCATCAACTAGCTGAGAGGATGGTGAGAATGAGTAGGTAATTAAATGAATTAATTCAATTAATTTTACTTTTCATATGCAAACCTGAGTACCTGGGGATGTTTTGATGTGCTTGTAGTGTGGTTTTTTTCTTGTTGTTGGGGTTTTTTGTTTATTTTTGTTTGGGTTTTTTCTTTATTTTTAAGGGCAGGAACGGTACTATAATGATTTAATATTTTGTGAGAGCTTCTCTCAATTGTCACAGCTGACAAATGCAATGAAAAAACAAACTTGCTTCACTTTCAGTAGCAGTAAAAATCTGTATTCTTGCACTGCTCATGGTAAATATTGTCTTTCCACAATTTATGTAGATAAGAATTGAAAGACTACTGAAAGGACATTTTGTGTATACAAAATCTCTGCACTTCTTTCAAATTTGATTTTACTGCACCTTTCTGATACTGCCAGTGAATTTGTATTTTACATGAAAGGTAAAATATTTTATTGCAAAGCTTAGATTAAAAAAAACAATTTAAATTACACTGTGTATTAGAAAACTTAGACAATATAGAAACAAATACAGAGGGACAAAGTTTATAGCCAATAATCTCATAGAATACTGTGGTTTATCATACATTTTGTTGGAATTTTGGACACATTCTGATGAATTCACAAAAGCAAAATACAGTAACATGTCTATTTTCCATTTGATCATTGGCAGGCACATGATCATAATTTATATATAGAAAATGTCGTGAAATATCAAACAGGTGTGAAAAACATTCATTTGTCTTCACCCTGCTCATTTTGTTATGAATGACAAACTACCCAGCTGCAGTATATTCTTGCTTAAAATGGTGGATGATGACACTCACTCCTGTATATGATGTGCAGAAGTACTTCTGCTGATCTGAGAGGGGCAAACAGCTTGTATATTCTGTTCAAAGTCATAAGCTTTCTTTCTGTAAAAAAACCCAATAAAACCAACAAACAGAAAACAAAAACCAATCAACCAAAACCAAACAACAACAGCCAAACAAAACCCCCAAAACAAACAGACAAACAAACAAACAAAACCCCAAAACACCACCAAAAGCCTCCCAACTCTATGTATGGAGCTGTATGCACGTGAAATTCAGTAACTTTACTGAAATTCAGTTATGCTGGTTGTCTCAATTCCAGCAGATATTATCTTAAAATCAGTAAAGAGATAACTGATTTTGTAACGTGATGGTGCTGGTCTTGTCTCTGTTCTAAGAATTTAGAGTTAGTGTATCCAGATATGCATATTATACTAATTTCTTTACTTTCTGCAATCGGCAAAAGTTTTGAAAATAAAACTCTCACAGGAATTTCAGTATTGCTCATACTCTTTGCTGGTGTAATGGTAAGATAATTATTGACTCCAAGAGGAACACAGTTTGATAAGAATGCATTGTTCAGCCCTTCTTTCCCAGCTAAATCCTGTATCCTTTTAGGTAGCTGTTTCTTTAAGGAGTATGACTGTAAGATCTGTACCTTAAATTTAAACACATCTGCCATCTGACTTACTCATCTAAAAATCTACTACAATAAAAAAGCCTTCTGATTCATAATTTAAGGAAGTCTTTAGAGGAAACTATTACATTTGTCTCTAAATGGTAAGTGATAAGAAAGGGATAGTTATTTTAGATTGCCTCTGGCAAAGAAAAATGCGATATAAAAGCACTACAATCTTAAAGAAATACATGTAAAAAGCTGAAAATAATGTAGCCATTACATTACTATTTAATTTTTCATGAAACTTCTGCAGATACTGTAAAAAAATAAGTGAAGTCCTTCAGACAAGTCCGTCAAATTGTAAATGATGACAGAGCATTGCAAAACCTATGGGGGAAAAAGAAGAAACACACATCTTTGCACAACTGTGGCTAATAAAAATAATGCTTAAAACATAGCAGTTGCATCACAAAGTTTCTTTTCTGATGTCTTGCAATTTCTGTAATGAGTCTCTTTTAATAGTGTAAGACAATATTTTTTCATTTTCTATGTATTTATATTACTTACTAAGGTAAAATTTACAAAAGCAGTGGACTGTGGGGTTTATATCTTCCTTCAAAGACACTCAGTCTTCAGTTTGAATGAATAGGAGCTTATCTTGAATCATGCCTTAGAATTAATTTTTGGTTTTAATGAAGACAAATGGATGCAAATTTCTAAGTGAAATTTTGGTATTTATAAATGAAGTTTTTAGGAGAAGAGAAAGATAAAGGACATGCACCATCTAAATATTTTTTTCCTATATCATTGTGGAATGAGCTGGTATTGAAATAGTCAATGACAACTTAAAACCTACCTAAAAATTGCTTTTAAACTATTTATTAGTGTTTTGACCTGTAACGGATAAGGGCAATGTCTGTAGTCTCCAGATAAATAGGTATCAATAAAGCAGGGAATTCCCAGGGAAATATAAAGAAATGAATCATGGTGGTTCAAAAGGAACTTGAAGAATTCAGTAAGTCTTGAGTTAAAAATGACAGAAGAAAGATATAATCAGCTACTTTAGAAAACAAATATAACCCATAATTTTTTTTTGTCCTTGTTTGACCGTCCTTCCTAAATTGCAGTTGTCTGTATCTTTTGTGATTTGTTAAGCCTCTCAACTTCATATGGAATCAAAAATTTTATATTATTTTAAGTAAGTTTAATGAACTAACAAATTGTGGGTAAATCCGTGATGATCTAAGTAGTTTGCAGTCCTGTTTTATTGTTTTCTGTAATCTGTTAAAAGCCCTGTTTGGTGGCAAGAGGCATACTCCTCACTCTCAAAATAATGATTAAGAACATTATTTTCATCATCTGCATTTAACTCAGTTTTAAAAAGATTTGTGCTTTATTAAGTAGTCTGAAAATACTTGTTGCCTTAAAGAGTGAAGAATCTTAGCATCTGCCTTAGAATTGGTCTTAGCATTTGTCTAGACATTTACAGTCTAAATCAACATTTTACACTGTTTCTTGAATTATCACTTTTATATCTATGTATGGATACAGATGCTTTTCTAAGGGGCTGCTTATTGGGGTTTACTTTTTATGATAGTTTTGATGAACTGGAAAACTTTTCCAACAAACAATATTTATTTAAAGTCCAAGTCACCTTAAAAGAGTGTGAAGGACTAGAATACAGCCATGCTATAGATGCAAATAATTCACTGGCCTTTGCAATAGATTGGCATCCACTGAAATCCATGTTCAACCTTTGTTGGATTGCTTTAGCTTGCAAGCATTCTTTTCCTGCTCCACTTCCACCCAAAAACCCCTGAAATAAGGTAAAAATGCTGCCACTGTCACATGTAGCAGATTTCAAATAATGCAAAAAGGAGGACCAGCAGCCAGTGTTAAGTGTAGATGGCTTCAAGATTGCAGAGGATATGGGGTACCCTCTTATGCTATAGCAGAAGGAGGGATCATGGATCTGGTCTTCTGCAGGAAATTACTACATAACCAAAGATTTCATCCCTTATTCTTCTGATACTTCAGTTTTATTTCTCTAAAACACCTCTGTGTTTTTCCAACAGTACACAATTTACAGGGAGACAATCCTACAGCAAAATGAAACTAGCCTCTTACGGGCTGTTTACAGATACAAGGAGAAAAAATTCTGTATCTTTATTCATAATACAAATGGCTTTCATGTAAATTCTTTATTTAGAGTGTTTTTCATCTTTGTACATTTGTGCATCTAATATTGTATAAATGAATATATTTCTAACAGCCACAAGACTACTGTTTTGAATTACTCAAATTCTGTCTCAGCAAAATGTTTGTTTCTATACATCATGAAATGCTTTGAATGTATGAGTTTGTGCAATCTAGAAACTAAAGTGTCAAAAATCAGTGTGACGAGATAATAATTTAAATAAATCAGCTTTTTTTTTCAGCTACTTTTTTATCTGCTTCCTACTTGTACACATCAGCTCCTATCCAAAGATTTAACAGAACTTTCACTTCTATATAATAATTTTCAGTATCCAGCTGTAATTATTTCTGCTCAGATTAAATAGCTTCACAAACTGCTGCCATTTTTCTACATATGCACATGCACAGCTGCTGGAGCTACTAGTCCTTAAAAAAAAACAGTGCCTAAAAATGAAACCTGAAAAAGAATTTATAAACTTAAAAGAAACTTACATTAGATAAAATATTTTTATCTAACATCATACAATCATATAACATCATATAATTCTGAAATGTTTAAATATTTAGAGCTTTAATATTTAAAGCTTTAAAAACATATTCAATATTGTCACCTACTAAACTTACCTGAAAGATAAATTATTTTAAATAGAATATTGTATCTTTATTACAGAATTTATAATTTCCTATTTGCTACCCACTAAACAATGGAATTTCAATTTCGAAGTCCACAATGTTAAATGCATATGCAGAATATGTTTACTACAGATCACCTTGTCAACACACATTTCTGCTAGTAAAATTAGGATGTTGTGTACAGCATAAGGAAAAGTCTAGGAGATACGACTGGAAATACTGAGTTTTGTTGATTGCTACTGTCTCATTTTGTAAGCAGCAGGAAATCTTTAATTTCCAGAAAGTATAGGAATTGTACTTGGATTTAAGAAGAAATATCCTGTAATGTTTTACATAAAATAACTGGTGGCCTTTTTTTTTTTCCTTTTTACTGCTAAGGAAAAAGAATTAAAACATTAAGAGATTTATACATCTCACTAGGAGACAAATTTTCTTTTGAAGACTGTTTGGAACAATTAAATCTTATAAATTCACAAACATTATAACACAGTTGGAAACTTTTTTGAATGCATAGGTTCATGCTACATTTTAAGCAGAAATACAGTCCCTTGGAAGAAGTATCCAAAATCTCTATATTTTTTTAAACCTGCTTCTACTTGTCATCTTCATAGTAATCATGACCCCAAAGCAGACTCTGTACAAGGTCCCAGATGTACCAGAGCTTCTAAACCAGCCTTTGCCACTATAATTTGCATTGGTTTTTGCAGTTGCCAGCACTCTTGACAGATCAGGCCCTGAAGACCTACCACAAGTTTCTTCACAAGGAATGAAGAACATTGCCAGACACAGGCAGGAAAACTGATCTTTATTAAAATCAATGTTTTCTTCCCTGTGACTTGTTAAGTGAAGTGGGATGACACCATTTGTTGAATGTCAAACATAATTCCTCCTTCATCATACACCTCCCATTACTGGCTGCACCAGCACCTGAAGCACAGTCTGGACTTCTCCCTGTCTAATATGATAACAAACAGTTCTGTGTCTGACTCCTTATTCTCCTTTGGGACGGTTGGCAGCAGGACCACAAGCTCTCAGTAATGCAAGACTTGCCAGGTGTTCAAGTAGTACTTGCCTTCTGGCTACTATCAAAATTTTCCTGAGCAGTGGATATCTGAGGAGCTCAGATAGCTTCATGTTTTCACATAAAGTTTATTGGCCATTGGTGGTCAGAGCAGATGTCACTGCAACTCAGCCTTTTTGCTTTTTCTTCAGCTTCTCTCATTGTAGATATCATCAAGACTGTCATAAGAGGAAAACAAATGAAATTGACTCACAGTAACTACAAAAGTATGTGTCGTTATAGTCTAGTCTAGGTTGGTTGTCCTAAATATTAATTTCTGGTCACTTAATAATAAAAAAAATTTCTATAGGTCCATCTGACAATGGATCTTGAAGAGATGCCAAGGTTTGCAATCTAGCTGAAAATAATTCACCAATGTTTGAGTATCTGAGCCTCCATTTCCCCACTACAAGACTCCAGGAGCAAAAGAATATCAGAGATTTGGTTTGGGTTTTTGTTTTTTTCTTTTCCATTACTTCTTCACATGAATTAAGAAAATAACACTTGTAAATGGTAAATTGTATGTTACTGATGGGTTTTGCCTAATACAACTTAAATATTAGAAATCCACAGCTTTCTGTAACACAAACTGACACCTTAAGCAGTTGTTTTGGTGAATTTGCTCTAGAAAAATTAAAATTAAAAAAATTCCAACAGCAATCAATGACTAAAAATAATTAAGCACACAGGGGAATAGACAGCAGGGTCTTGGCAATGTTATTCTCTTATTGTTTGTTCTGCCAAACAAATTCAGGCTTGAGGGGTTTTGGATTTGTATCCAATATTTGGAAACAATCCTGTCCATTTCCTCACTGCATCTGATTTTCTGCATGTTACAAAATAGGGCATAACATCTGAGAATTCCTCTCTCAGGAATTTTCTTGGGCTTGAAAATTAGAAATGGTGAAAACATGAATGACTTAGTTGCTTCTGAAAGCAATATTGCCAGAAGAAAAAAGAATATTTAAGTATATGTGGCAAAACAAATTTTATTTAAAAAGGTTTTGTGTAAGTTATCAGTTTTTGGAAACAGTCTGGAGACCTTGCTACTGAAATGCAGAACTGACAATATGCATTTCTCTATAGAAACTCATATAAAGGTCATACTCATAAAAATGATGTTACCAAATAGATGTTTTGAGCGGTCTCCCATAGGAGGTGTAGTCCTGAAATACTAGAATTCCACTTTTATCTGCTACTCTCTTAATATTAAAGTGCTGTATAGTAAAACAAATAAATAGAAAAATTGAGGCCATTACAGAATTTGTCAGTCATCTGGCTAAACAAGTTGACTTGTCTAGGACTGCAGTTATCTTTTAATCTATAGTTTGGGTTTTAAGTACTGCAAATGGGGAAGGCACTCATTATTATTTATTTTATAAAACTAAATAAAGTATTAATTGAAGTGAGAACAAAATTAAAATATTGAAAAATAATTTCTTACTTCTGTTCTTCCCCAGATGGAATGGATAAAACCTTATCCAAATATATGCTTCCATAATTATAGATGAAGTTTTATATGAATATAACTCCAAATACATCTCTCCAGATAAGAATATGGAAACTTGTCTAAATCTAATAGATGACTTTCGATAATTATATTCAGTTAAACACAATTCAAAGCTATATAATTTCTGGGTCATTAAATTATTTTAAAATTGTCATGGAGCAAGGTATGATGGAGCATGAGAACAAAAGAGGAACAACAGTTTCAATTGCTAAAAGCAAATAAAGAAAATGAAATCTTTTCTTGTGTGAATAGCAGTATTGTTTGGTAACCTGAAAAGTAAATAGCTTTCCATTTCTGTGAAGATGGAAAGATAACGAATAACTGCTGTTGGAGCAAATAAAGATTTTCAATTAAAGGAAGGGCTTCACACATTAAAGTGTATTCCTGAAGAGCAGGATATGAAATATCAAATGATCATAGCAGAGACGAGGGTTTTTTACATGCTGTGTGCCCCAGCCATGAGTGCCAGGGGTGATTATAAACCCTGTGTTTGACAGAAAGATAACAAGACCTGCAAAAGTTTTTTGTTGCTAACAGATAGATTTTTTTTTTTAATAATTAAAGCATGTTTTTAAAGATTATTTTTCATATTTGAGCTCAACTATTTACTTGTCATATTAAGTGGTACCCAAAAGAATGGCTTAGAAGACAATGAGACAAATAAAAAGCTAGAGAAGTGTAAGGTTTAACCACTTCCACAGTTCCATCACACAGCTAAAATCTAGCTGCTCTTCTTAAAACTATTACTGTTCAATACTTCCTACAACAATGAGGAGTTTTGGAAACAACTCACTGGTATAGTATCCAGTTTGAGGGATACCTAGATTTTTCTATCTCTGCTCAAGTGAGGTCTCTGTGATCTCTTTAACATAGGTAAATCGAAGCAGAACAAAATGAAGAATTGCATGCATCTTACAGAATAGGTTTTAGGTCAGGACATTCAGAATTCACATCCAATAGCTTCTTCATAGTAAATTATGAATTTGTAATGACTGGTGTATACACATATGCATATACATAGACATAGACATATTACATATACATATACATATATATATATTTGAAGACACTCAAGGCTATCACAACACAGATAATTTAGAAGCTGTATAAATTCTGTCCATTTGTTTTCAGGACCTTTCCTTTCACACTTGAAAGGAAGAGAAACAAAAATTTTGTAACAGCATTCTCTCCTGTAAATCTTTGGCAGAGTTAGAAACCACTGCATGATTTTAAGTGATCTAAGAAACTGTAGCATAGATTCACTTCATCTCATAGCTGTTTGCTTTTGATTTAAAGTTGCTTTATCTTGCCAGAAATGTAAAACACAAATGAATAATGGTGAATGGGCTATGATATCATACAGAACTAATGGCTATTCAGCTGAAAAGTTTAATTAATATTGCACATAAACAATTTTACCTGTCACTGTAGTTCTGACCTTGCAGTTTTCAGGTATGGGCAGATAAGTTAAGAAATAGGAATACACAATCCAGAAGTAAGGCTATTTGTATCCTTGACATGTGACAGGAGAGCAATAAAGGTAATTGAAATATATGATGCATTTGGCATTGATGCAGATACCTAATTTTGATGGTGTAGAGAATGACCGATGTGACATTTTACTCATTTTCTTCAGCTGGAGCTTGTACAATTTCTCAAGAGTAAATGACCTTACAGTATCAGATAATATAGTCTTGACCCTGACTATCATGGACGCTCAGAGTGTGAATATGCAGTTAGCAAAACATCCCTACTAAAAGTTAGCTTCATTTTACTGTGGGGCAAAATCAATTAAAAGCTTCAGTGATAATGTCTGGTGTCCTTGACACCCTTGTTGCCTCAGCTGCTTCTCAGTTGCTATTCCATCTGCTTCTAGCATTTTCTGTGTTTCTTAAACATATTTTCACTGAGATGCCACCAGTCAAATTACAGTCAAATATGTATTTTTGTATGATCTTTCACTGTTTACCAGAATAACTACAAAGATAAGGTGAGATCACCAGCAAAGACCAGCAGCCACTGTTACCGTCTGGCAGAGTATAGCCTCTAGAATTATGGAGTACACAATACACAACTACTCTTTTTTTTTTTTAAAAAAAAAAAACCTCCAGATCTTTAGCATCCATAATAACCATTCTGCCTTTCTGGAGGCTTAATTTTAGTAAAGAGGGTTAATTTTACAGCTGCAATCCTTAAATGACAATGGTTACATCCAAAAGTTGTAAAAACAGTTACTTTAGATAGCAAGTATTTTTACCTACTGCAATGTTTTCCTTGAACATATTCCCAATATTTGGGCAAGGATTTTTTGCGGTAGGTTGACCCTGGCTGGATGCCAAGCACCTGTCAAAGCTACTCTGTCACTTCACTCCTCAGCTGGTCAGAGGAGAGAAAGCATAATGAAAGGCCCACAGGCCCAGATAAAGACAGGGAAAGATCACTCACGAATTACCCTCTATCTAGACCCTGATTTTTATTTTGAAATTCATGCCCATTTTAGGAAATGATGAGCTCACTTTGAAGCAAGCTAGATATGTTTTTGGGTACTGTGTGTTTATCTTAACCTGTAACACGGATATTACGTAAATTAAGATAACCTTTGCAATAAAAAATAATGGTCGCCAGTAATGAATTTTTGTAACACAGGCAATCTTATAAGTGAGAAGAACATTATATGAAATAATATTTTTTCCATTTTGTAGCTGCAGCAATATGAGTATGTTCACTATGAAAAAATAAAGAATAAAATTAATATTCATAATATTTACAGAAGATATTACTATTTTGTATTATATTTCTTTTGGGAATTATGCTTTCTGATCCAAATTTTCATTCCTTAGTAAGTTGCTTTTTAATGTTACTGAAACCAATAGAAGCCATTTTAAAAACTCAGAGAAGTTCCTTAATCCAAGCAATGGACTTTGTGTATGTGTTCATATATAAAAAATTGATTAGTAATACAACAAAATAATAAATGAAGTGAAGTAAAGTGTAAAACAAGTTCTTGGCCATTCAAGTGAAACTCTTTGTCAAGTTAAACTGACTAAAGATAAATCAGATCCTGGGCTTTTCAAATCCTTTTGCTGTGTCATTGGCAAGAAGCAGCTGAAAGTCACTTTATATAATTATGTGTTGTATCAAGCCTTCTCTGGTCCACTGTTTTTGCTGGACTTTGTCTCAGTAAAGGTTTCTGGTTCTTAGTATCTTGTGCAATTGGTTTGTTTAATTTTCATTTAATTTCTGAATATAAAACACCAAACTAATGTGTGGTGATACTGTACTGAATCCATATGCATTCTAAGGTGTTTTAGTGTGCCTAAAGAACTAGCTTAAGAACCAGCAGGAAAAAAAGAAAAAAAATTTAGGATTTGTTTTGCTGAAGAAGTAGTTAGTGCCCAAGAATAAGCCCCATCTTGCTTTGGCTATGTTATGCATTTCATAATCTTCTCTTTCTCATCAATTAACTGTTCAGCTGCCTAAATAAATCTACCTAATATCATTTGATGAATGCAAGGGCAGTTCAGACATCCGCTTAAAGTTTACAGATACTTTTTTTTTTTCTTTTTTTTTTTAACCAGTAAATGCTGTCAGGTAAAATAAGCTGGTAGCAATTACTGCCAAAGTAAAACTAGTTAACTAGTACTTACATTTGGGCAATCAAATCCAACCCAAAATGCAATAGTAACTTCTGACTTGTCTTTATTGAAGGGCGAGAGTTGGAAATGTAGGTAGAAAAGACAATGGAAAGGCAGAACAAAAAGGAACAGAAAATCTTGACTTCTAAACCTTTTCTCTCCATGTTTAGAGTACTTGTTTATGTCCCTCTACCAATATGATATACCTGATCTTTCTTTGGTAATGAAATACTTCCCAGTGAATATTAATTAGAATTATAACTGGAAAACAAATGCCTCTGATCTCACAACACTCGCAACGTTTCATTTATTCTTTTGAAAAGGAAATGGCTTTCATGAAGAGAGAGAAGAGATAGGTGATGGAAGTAGAAGGCAGAAGCTCAGAATGTCACAGCACTGAATTGCTCTAGTTATCTTGCAACTATTTTAGCTAGGTGCCTAGGAAGCCTTAATGTCAAGTATTAACAGAAAAAAAAATCAGGCATCTCATGAATATTTAGTATTTTTATATTAATTATTTAATTATTTAACATTTTTAAAATGCAGGCATGCAAATGATAAAGTTCATGTAATTTTATTTAACTTACCAGGCTCAAACCAAAGAAATTTCTGATGTCATATTAAAAATATTAGACTTCAAATGAGCAAGTAAAATTTCAGATACATTTATTCTTTTTCTGTTTTACAAAACACATTATCAACTGACTTGTCAAATGTCTTGAGCCATTTGAAATATGATCTGCTCTTTTTAGTCTACTGCCTCTGACATCAGTATAATTTCCATTGCATTTTCATTGCATATCTTTTCTCAGTCCTATTTTGAATGTCATTTTATATTCCCAGTTAAGTAATATTTTCTTCTGACTCTTCCTGTTTTCTACTGCACCACGTACTTGCACATTCCCTTTTTTCTCTGACTCCATTAATAAATACCTTACGTTTCTTTTATTTGCATTTTTCTTGGAACAGTAAGCTTGCTAGGGTAGTGGAAGAAAACTTCAGAGCTGTAATTTTTGTAATGTCTGCTTGAGCTTGCTGTAGCACAAACAGCTCACTCTAATTGTACCAGATAAATCACTGAAAAAGGCCACTCTAGTTCTTAAATTTTGTATCAGCTAAGTTGTCCCCTTTGGTGTTTTAATTTAGTGAAAGAAGTTAATTGATGCAGAAAGAGTTTGGCAGCTCTATTATTTGAAGAGTCTGAAACAGACTGAATTCTCTAACTTCTGAGTCTAACATGAACTTGATTATAAACCTGTATCTGCTGAGTGAGAATACAGTCATCACTTTCTTCTAGTGTTCATTATTTTGTTTTGTGTCTTCATTATTTCAGCTTGTGTCCTCTTGAGGTCTTCCCAGAAGCGCAAGTCTCTAAATTACAGTCCCAGTCTTGACATTGTGATGCATGTTAGCAGAAACTTTGGCTGGCACAGTGGCACACTTAAGTCAACAGTGGTCTGTAGTAGTTTGGAGATATTTCTATGTGAACTGCTTTATGGTATTAGCAGCCAAAGTCAAAACAAATTTTTACATTTATTTCTGAAAGAAATCAGTTTACAACATGATATGGATTTATATCATAAATCCCCTACTGGTCTTTGCCTGCCTGCAAATGGATCATTCCAGGAGTTGGACTTTGATCCTCCTTGTGTGTCCCTTCCAGTTTAGGATATTCTATAATACCCCACTTTATCTTTGTTCTTCTTCTTGGAATGACATGGTCACTCACCTTTTTCATCTGCCTTTTTAGGAACCCTCTGGTTCTCATCCAGCTCTTTGCATAGGTCTGTAACTATAATGCAATCGAATCTGCTCTTCAATGCAGTTTGCCTGACACTTTTAAATTATGGATTATGGGAACACAAACAAATATCAGCACAGGTAGAAGACTTCCACTGCTCTGTCAGAACTGAAAAAACATCACTACTGTGCTATAGTAGGGAAACTGCAGTACTTGAATCAGGATGTTCCAGCTCACTGAATCTAAACTTATTGTATGCTCAAGTAAACTAAATCTACTGCATAATTATGGAGAATAATTCTTATACTGCATATATAAGAAAGTCCAAGTAAAGCCTATTCTTCCTTCTACACATTATAATTTTATATTCATTCCTCTTTCATGCCTACTTAAAATATTATTTTAACAATAAGAGCTTTGCTAAAGCTTAACTTGGTTCTTTCCCCTTAATAGGAGCTTTTGGGAATTTTTTATTAGGAGAAAAATTATTTAAGTTCTCTTGTACACTGAGGCCATCTGTATGGCTGGTACTCGACAGGGACATTTCTTTGGCAGTACTACATTAATTATACAGAAAAAATGAAATGTGGAATACTTACTTTGGAATGCAGACACTAATAACTGAAGAAACATACTCATTTACAAGCATTGTTTATCACTGTAAATCTCTTAGTGCTGTACAGAATACGTCACATTTTCAACAATAGTTCATACTTAATGGGTTTGTCAGGGCAAAGAAAATGCCAACCATGAAGTTCTCAAAAATCAGAAATAGGATGTTGATAACGTACTAATTTCAGGAGTGATCAGTGGCAGGTCTTCTGGGAGGCTGCAGCCATCCTGTGAAGGATAGGAACACATTCAGAAGGAAAGTGGATGCAACATCAAAGTGAGAGAGAAAGAAAGTGGTACAAAGAAGTCTATGCCTCCTTCTCAGTTCTCTAAATTAACATCTCCTTTGAAGGAAAGGAAAAGACCCACTGAGATCTTCAGGCATTTAAAGAGAAAACTTCTGTACCTTCCAAGAAACTCTATATATGTTCAGAAAATAACTAAAATTCTCTTTTTAAAAAGACATTGGTTATAGTGCTTCTAATTTCCTTATACTTTTTTAAAATAATAAAATGAATATAAATATTATACAAAAAGTCACATAAAAATATATGATTTTTTTAATGTAGAGTTTACTGCAAATCATCTGCGCTGAAGTATTCAGTATATTAGAGATTATTCTGACATTCAAGAAATGCTTTGACTGAATTCCTTTTGCTCTTCACAGAAAGAATTAAGAGGGTTTTGATTACTGACAAATTACAAGAATACTATTCTGTAGACCAGTACTTGGAGAACTTTCATATAAAGGAATAGTCCCAGTCTAAAAGTTGTTAAAATATCTCTCTCTCTGCTTTATTTGTTATTAAGAAGCAATACCACTCAAGAGTTTGCTTTTTGCACTTGAGAACAAAGAATCCAGTTACAGTTTACAGTTCTCAGTAGAAGCCAAAGACTTCCCTTAGGTGTTCCTGAACAAAGTTCAGTAATGTTTACTTGGGAGGGGAGGAAATAATAACTTCACAAAAATAGAAATATTTTAGAGTCCCACATAAATCAATATTTTCCTAAAAATTAGGAAATCCCATCATTTACATTATGAAACTATGGGTATTAATTGCTTTATATTTGTGTCACAAACAGCAGATTTTCATCCTTTTTTGTAACTTAGAAATACATGCAAGAAGCTTTTCGTTTGTCTGGTTTTGGATTTCATTTGGGATTTTAGTTGCAGTTTGCTACTGTGTGTAATGTGAGTTCATCAGTCTATGAAAAGATACACACTGAGGAAACTGCTGTCTCAAAATAAATTTCCTTATTAGTCACACACTGTGCAAGCTACTGTAGTGTTTGGAACACTGCAGTAAAGTAAATGCTACAAACTGGAGCACATTTATCCTTCAAATGCAAACATAGTTTTAGTATCTCATTGTGAATTTAGAAATATAGCTTCATAATTTGTCCATAAGGAAATAAAATACACATACAAAGAGAGAAAAATAATTTTAAAAGGAGTAGCCACATGTTAGGACAGTTGGAGGCTTGACTTAAATTTATAAGTGCCTTCTAAATAATTTGAACTGTTTTCTTGTGCAAAAGAAGGAAAACAATGAAAACATAAAAACATACTCAGTAAATTTTCTGTAGCACCAAATGTTTTCCCTATCTCTAGGCCATTACGGTATAGGAATAATCCTATCTTCCTTCACTGATGTTGGTAGTCATATTTTTCTAAAAACCAAGTATTTTAATGTCTTTTAAAAAGAAATCTTCATAATTTCAAGAGGATGACCTTTATCATAAGTAGTTGCAACTCAGTAAATGAGCTACGTGGATGACTTGGACAAGCAATATGTTTTGAATTCATATGTCAAATATAGTGAAGTTTCAGTAGCTTGAAAGTGTGATGGAAAGAAATACATATTGCTTACCACTGATAATGGCTGTCCAAACTAGCTCATAAGAAATTGAAAGCAATTTGTTATATGAATTATATGTTAAGTTACTTAGCAGTCTAAGTACTTCCAAATTATCTGCTTTATCAGAATTAATTACCCATATTGCAATAGGACAAAGTAAGTAGTACTTACAGATGTAATTACAAATTAAAAACAAGTAAACATTACCTTAAGAAGGTACATTCTTAAGGCAATTTCCAACCTATTACTATATAGATTACTGGTTAACAAATGAGTAGTCAAACTGAGGTCAAAGTTAAAATTAAATAATACGTTTGAAGTTCAAGTAAAAATAATAGCTAATTTGACCTATTTAGAAACTTTTGTCATTGTAGGGCAGTGTAATTAAAGTATGCAAATGTCAATATTGGCGTATAAGATCAGAAAAACACTGGAAAATTACTTAAACTGGCAATGATTACATATTATCTTGGATTCAGAAGACTTTCCCCTAGTAGTATTAGGTCAAATATTTACTCCTAAAGTCTTATTGCTATGCCCTTCTGGTAATTTTTCAGCCTTCTTCCACAAAACCACATACCCTTTCTGTGAGTTTAATCAACCTAAAAGTTAAACCATGCATCTAAGTACATTGTCCAAATGCTTCTTGAGTTCTGACAAGCTTGTGGCCTTGACCACTTCCCTGGGGAGTTTTCTAGTATTTGACCACCCTCTCAGTGAAGAACTTTTTTCTAAATTCTAAACTTAACTTCCTCTAATACGTCTTTAAGCCATTCCTTCACATCCTATCACTGGACAGTAGAGAGAAGTAATCAGCACCTCTCTCTTGGTCTACCTCATGAGGAAATTGTAGACAGCAATGTGTTCATGCCTAAGTGTCCCCTTGCTAAGCTGAACAGACCTCATCCTCAGCCACTCATAAGTCACTCCTGCCTGTCCTTCCACCTTCTTTGTTTTCATTCTTTGCACACATGTTTAGGAGTGACAGGAATGAGCATCTCTGTCAGAAATTTTCATTTACAATTTTTTCAAAGTGAAAGGAAAAGAAATTCCCAAAGTAAGACAGTGTTTTTAATGTATAATTTGTGCAGGTAGAAATGGTATGCAGGGATAACATAGACTTTCATGATCCAATAGTTGCTATAGGCACTTCTAGTTTATTATTGAGAAGTGAGAGAAATTGTGGCTTCTGGTAGCTTCTGCTTAATGCCACCAGTGCACACTGGAGGCCAACCAACCTAAAGAAACAGCTCTGCAGAGAAGGACCAGTGAGATACTGGTGGAGAAGCTGACCATGAGCCAGCAAAGCCCTCATGAAAGGAAAGGAAAGCACCAGCATGACGGGCTGTGTTAGGCAGTGTTGGCAGCAGACTGGGGGCCTGCCTGTCTGCTCAGCATTACCTGGCAGGTAATAGGTAACCCTGTTATATATCTGGAGTGCTGTGCATTCAGACTTTAGTTTGAAGACTATTAGAAATGTCCTCGATAAATTAACGTCAAATGAATCTTTGTTGGGAGGGATCATGAGAACAGTCTGTGCATTATCACCATTACTCCTTATATTATGCGGTGTATAAAGAATCTCATCACCAAAGTTGTGTGAATGGTGGGAACACCTGCTTCAGGCAATTCGTAAAATGATATAAGGAAAAATTACCACAGGATACAAGTTCATCACTCTTACCTAGCACATTGCTCATCATATTTAGGGAAAAAACCTACAACTAACCAAACTCCACTTCTTGTGAAGCTCAGACTAGACTCTGACTTTATGCCCTTCATTTCTATGATTAAGGATTAAAGATAAATTCAAAGAGTATTTGCTTTTCTTAACAGTTCACAGAAATAAGCAGTAATATATATTTAAAAATATGTTTCAATGTATATTTAGCCTTTCATATTAGTAAACTCTTATAGAAAATAAACTAAAATAAGCCCATCTTTTTATGTATGTAATTCTGGGTTTATTTTCTGTTGTTTTGTTGCAGTACTTTGTATAGCTAAAAAGGATTGAATATTCCTTCTAATTCTTAATGCTTAGGAATTCTTTATTAAGACCATTGTTTTTCTTTTGTCCTGCTTGTTATTCTTTGAATTTAGGTATCCTCAGGCTCTTCGATATTTTCTATTGACTCTTCTCACTTTAATTTAATTACTTTTTCTTTTTCTGAGACTTTGCAGAAATGGAAAGTATATAGGCTGTACTGAACTATATTTCTTACTTGACCTTTAAATATTAAAAGATGAGAAAAAGTATCTTGAAATAGATTCAAACTTTAGATCTGTGATTTTCTTTGAATCCCATTAAAAAATGTGTATTCTTTTTGAAGTAGGGTTGCATGCAGGAGCTGTGAATAAAATCAATCGCAAACAGCAGATTTAGTCATAATATAATATGAAAAATGGGAATACTTGTAGTGGTATACGAGCTCTGAAAGTGAAACAAAATGAGGTGGGGAGAGGCAGGGAGTTGCTTAAAAAACCCACCTCGAATTAATACATGAATTCTGTAATGAGTATTTCTTTACAAAAGATCTATACTTCAGCCAAATTTTGATTGTTATAAGGTCCATAAAGAAAATAGTTTCATTTTGGTTTCTTTTTACAATGAGTCATAGAGATAAGATTTGTGCTTCTTGTAAAATTTTGTTATGAAAGAATAAAAGCAAAGAAATCCCTGTTTAGAAGGAAAATTTTCTATTTTCATGATCATTCGGTAAATAGCAGTCCAATTATACAATTATACACAAGTAAAATAATTTACTTATATCTCTGCTAGTAACTTTGTGTGATGGTTTGGGGCATCGTTATCCATACAGGAAAACACTTTAAACATGACGAAAAATTATGCATGATTTTTAGTAAAATATAAAGTTTGGCACGTTTAGGGACTAAAATAATGGTAATAACAGATAATTTTTTGTTAGGTAGGCAAAAATAAATTACTCTTATTCTTATTTTATTTGAAACATTGGGACTCTGACCATGAACTGATGCTTTATTGCTTTTGAAAATACTCTCAAAGGAACAAAGGAGGAAGCTTGCATAAGCCATGGGGAAATGATTAGTGATGTGCTACTCCACCTAGACACTCACAATTCTCTGGGGTTGGATGGATTCCACCCAAGAGAACCGAGGGAGCTGAAAGAAGAGGTGAGGGGGGAGGGTGTTTTAAGATTTGGTTTTGTTTCTCTTTACTCTATATGGATTTGATTGGTAAGAAATTTTATTTCCCCAAGGCGAGTCTCTTTTGCCCATGACAGGAACTGGTGAATTATTTCTCCCTGTCCCTAACTCAACCCATATGCCTTTTGTTCTATTTTCTCTCGCCTTGCCCAGTTGAGGGCACTGATAGAGCGGCTTTGACGGGCACCTGGCATGAGACCAGGGTCAACCCACCACAACCTCCAATAGACAGATCATTCCTGCCAGCCCCAGGCAGATATTTCAGCTAAAAAAGGACATCTGAAATGCTTCTTATGCTTGGGAAACAAATAAATCTCCAGATTATTCCAGTACTGACATTTGTCTGTGGCTCAATTTGAATTCTGAGCAGAAGATTATTCTTGGGGAAAGAAGAAAGCATATTAACATACACGTTACCATTGCTTACATAGATTCATGTTTAAAGGATACTGACACATCCCCTACTCAGAGCAAGGATTGTGTCATAATTAAAGGAGAAAGAACCATAGGAGTTCAGTTATTTATGCTCTTGAAAAATCTTACTTAACTGACACCTAACTCTCAAATTGTAAAACATATTTGAAAAATATTCCAAGAACCAAATGTCCTACTCAGCTAATATCTGCTTCTGGAAACAAAACTTCTTTCTATTTAATTTCACAAAGTCTGTTCTTTTTAAAGGTGTGGACATCCTGCGAGACCATGTCTGTGCTCATATAACTCAGTGTCTGGTTAGAACTTGTATGCAATTAGGTATAGAAGGCTGTTTAGAGGATTGTAGGTGTTTACTATCAGTTCATAGACACCAATTATTGTGGTTTATCTCTCATATTGCAGATATTGAAGAATAATATATGGTTCATAGACTGCCAGTTAATAATATGTCAATAAAAGAAAGTCTGCTACTCGGAATGGTCACAGCTCAAAACAAGCACAGGAAATCTGGAACAGAGTACTCAGAATGGAGACTTGAATCAGGCCCTATATGCATCTTCTAAACTGTGCTCTGCCATTTGAAGATCCTTCAGTTTCCAAATCATACAGTATCCTGTGAAGATCTCCACAGAACTAAGAATAAATTCTTTTCAGTTTGGAATATTATCTATGATCTCCTCTGCTCATTGCATCACAGATCAATTTTGTGACTCAAAATCCCTGTCAATCTGTTTGTTGAGAACACAGATGATTTTTCATCAGTATAAATTATGCTTATACCTTTGTTCACTTTAATTCTCTCTAATTTCTTATAGTATATGGTATTTTCTTCTGAGAATTACATTTTATTCAATTCATTTTCAATTTGTATGTTGCCTTTGATTTCTCACCTTAGAATACTAAATGTCTGCCATAGCTTTACAGAACTGAAAATCAGCTCACTGTAAACTAAACACACCCTTTCGACATATGTGCACCCATCCTCACTGTGGGGTTAATGTATTTAAAATAGTCAGGGTGTTTGAATCCTCCAAACATACACTTAAATAAGATGGACACACTGTTAGGGTATTTTCAAATCAAAGAATACTTTTCAGTTTATTAGGAGTGAATGCAACTGGTTGGGAGAGAATGTGAATATATGCGGATTACCTTCTAGCTCTCTTCTTTCAGCTGATGTTCTCAAGTGAATTTGCTAATAAAATAATTGTGTCTGAATATTTACAACTCTCAGATTATCTTTTAGATCAAATACCTTTATTCTTTATATGAAAAAGTTATCTAAGAAAATTAGTATACCATGAAATACACTTTGAAGTGTGTAGATTTAAAGAAGGATCACCTTCTTATTTATAGGAGTTGGCTGACATCTTATTTTAGACTTAATTTGGATAATTCTGTAAAAATGTAATCCAAAAATAAAATTTTAACTGGCAGTCAGTAGCGTGGTTGTAAAATAAAATTCTAACAGACTAAATTGAAGAATTCAAATTTAGTATTGCTCTTGGTTTCAGGCAAAAATTGTAGCAATTGTATATGAGCTCATTATTTTAAATTATTCATATGTAACTGATGATGAAAGCAAGAAAATGTCTTCAGATGAGAAATCACAGTGCTTTGCACTTTTTTACAAGGAAAATCAATTCTGATTGAACAATTAGCATTCAGTTTTATGAATTTAAAATGAGCTAATTTCACATAACACATTTTCAACAAAATATATCCAAAGACCTAAAAGTCTATCTTGAAGTAGAACAGTTTTGCTCACATCTTGATGATTGCTTATACAAGCTCAGTGAATTCAACTAGCTTTGTATCTGAAAAAATCATGTTTATGTATTCATGTGAGCATTTACTCTACCCAGTTCCCAAAGGAGTAATTAGTATTTCAACTTAGATCATCTTTGGCAGATGAAATCCTGTTTTTCACATGGCATCTTAAGCTATTACTTTGCACAGGTGTTAGAGGAGCAAAAGGTTCATCAGTTTCAATGTCTGGCACATGTGACTGATGCCCAGGGGACTTAAAAGACAACGCTGAAGAGGCCTGCTCTCACTCACTGGTTACACACTTCCATGCTGTTCATGGTCTCATTAGGTATACTACACAAAATGTGTGACTTATTAATTGTGGCCTCTCCTACATGCAATTGCCTGCGTAGATTTGTTACTCTTTGAAACATCAAATAATTTTAAGACCATGAAGTCATTAGTCTTGCAGTATCACTGTATTGTCACCAGAGAAACTGCTCTAGTATAAACCTTGATAATTTTAATTATATATTCTGGATTATATCACAATGTGCTATGTAGCATCTAGTTTAAAAATTCTTATCCAAAAGAATAGAACAATTTGCTCATTTTCTAGTAAGTTTAGGAGTTAAGAGAGAATTTACAAAAAAAAAAAAAAAAATCTTTGTAGATAAAAATTTTTTTTCCTCACAAAAGTTTTGGCTAACAACAGGTTAAGCATTCCCTTATGTCTCAGTATTCCTTGGTAATATGAAAAAAGCTATATTCAAAATTCTTGAGTAACATTCAGAGTAAAATTCATAGATAATATGCACATCTTCTGTCATTTGTTTAGCTATTCATCGTGTCCATCTATTCAGGTAAGTACGTTTTTAATATTTTTGTGTTTTTAATTAGTGCTGTTACCTAAAAGGACCAGATTCATTTTCAGCATTTTAAAATCTTCTTTAAACAAAGAGTAAGTGTGAGAATTTTCTGAATCAAACAAAAGGTTTGAGAAAAATGATAAGAAACTTATAACTGAAATTTTAAGGGGTTTATAGCTGAAATTTTTAAATAGCTCTAGCTGCTGCTGCCACTGTGTATTCCAGATAAACAAGCATTCATATATATATAAGGATATAGATAAACTCGGAGTATGTTTGTGAAAAGAAAGTCAGAGAAAACTAATTTAATTTCAAGAACAGTTCAGGTGCATGTAAAACAGAATCATTTTTTAATTTATTTTTTTTCATGTCAGTTAAATACTTTGTACAAATGTGTCAAACACTTTTATGAGTGGGAAGATCATAATTTAAGCTGTCAAAGGGTGAAATTATTTTGAGAGGTTTCATCAGCAGGGGGTTGGAAACAGTTTAATGTAAGAGTGCCTGCAATTAATAGAGTTATATCTTGCCAGAGGGTTGATTTATTGTGCTACTGTTGTTTTTCTTTCTCTTTTCCCCCCATCTCCACCCCCACTTTTGGAAAATTCCTTTCGTGAATCCTTTGTGTCCTCAATAACATAAACTGGCATAAAGAGTTTACAGCACTTTTAGGTATTCCTTCCTATTTTCTTTCAAGGTATTACTAAATTAAGGCTTTCAGGTCAAATAGGTTTAATTTAATCTCAAGAGTGTGCATTTGGCAGTAAATGAAGACCATTTACATTGTATTTCTGATGATTTAAGTTATTTTAAAATTGTTTTTGCATATGAACATTGAGAATTTGTCTCTCAAACAAACCCATTCTTTTCCTGTAAGAGGTGGTGTTCAGTTTTGTATAGACAAGAAGATTTTTTTGCACTGCACAGGTAATAGGTTTTTTATCAAAATATTCAAACCCAGAGAGACAAAGAAAGAGTCTCAATGGAGTTTTCATTAAGAGATTGTGCCAGTTAAAATTCTTGTATGAGAGATTTATATTAAAAATTAGGTTTCCCAAATCTCTCCAGCATATTAGAGTCCTTCCTATTACTTATTAAGTACAGGTTCATTAGGATAATGAAGTCAGGTGAGTAGCTCTGAAAGAATAAGTATCTGAAAATTTAGATTTCTGAAAGACGTGCTTTAAGCCATTGCTATATTTACGTCTGCTAGAAAAAGTTCCTTTATCGTGGCACCATTGATTTAGTTTTCTTGTGTTGAAAACAGGAGTAGTGACAGCAAATGTCTGAGTGCTGCTGAATTTCCTGCACACTTCACCACTCTCATCTCATTTCTAAAGCAGAGTCCAGAATTTTGCTCCTGAGAAGATGCTTTCTATTTTCAATCAGCATATACCGAGTGATGTAGAATTGTCAGCTTTCAGACACAACGCAAGGAATGGATCTATCCTACACACCGTGCCTACTGGACCTTTTGTTTTTTCCTTTTTGTCCTCTGTTTGTTTGAGTACAGCAATGCATCCTGCACATAGAGTGCAATCCCAAAGTAAGAACTAGACACTAAACTCAATATTTCAGCATTTTCTAGTTTTCTGCTAAGGGCTTCATTGAGGAACTCACCCAGTCTTCCTGCTGTTAGAAGGAACCTTAGCATGCTTATATTACTTGTCTTATGCCTTTTATAATTCATAATAACTAACAGTATGAAAAACTATGGCCAATGCTTTTATTTGTCCCTTGATTATATTAATCATGGTTATTATTTAGATCTATGAGAGATCTTGGAAAGAATGGACTGTGGAATTAGGGAAAATCCATAAAGATCAGAGCCAAAAACATGGTTTGACTAATAAGGCCTAAATTTTTTTATGGCTTCACCTTGTAGTAAGACAGCTTGATATTTTTCTGTGATGCATTTAGACAGGTTCTTTTTTTGAGTGACAGTTTAGTTAGCTGATCCTTCTGCTCATTTGCATGAATAAAACCAGAACTCCAGAAACTCAGGATGTGATAATGGAGCTCATTGCTCGGTAGACCTCAACCAGCAGCAGCTGGGTTGAACAGCTAGAAATAAGAGACTGCCAGTGAGATAACAATAACAACAGCAACAGCTAATAACACCCTAGGAAATTATATGAAATTCATACCACCTAAAGAGATCTACCAAAATAATGTATTTCAAAACTTTTATTTTTGGATGAAGACAATTCAGAAACAAATGAGAAGGAAGACAAAAGTTAGTTGAATGAAACACAGAGAAGGCCTTTAAAAAGGAAGAATTGTTTGATGTTGAAAAAAAATATAAAGACCAGGTATAATCATCATGCAATCTTAGGAATGCATTCATTTAATGAGGCAGAGGATGTTAATATGTTTTTATAGCCATAAAAAAATTTCTTTTCCAAATACAAAAATTAATTGGGACAAGTCTGATTATTATTGAAAAAGTAAAACCTTGGTGGAAAGTGAGCTTGTTTTGTTTCTCAAGCTGCTAGTGGGACCTTTTTATCACTTTACTGGAAAGGCCAGGTAATTTCTTACTGCAGGGCCTTTCTGATTATGCTTCTTTACTACTCTGCCAGACAGCAACAAGGAACAAAACATCTTTTCAAAGCAAGTGAGGATCAGAAAAATGAAAATACATTTACATCCACAATATCTGTATGAAATACGACAAGTGATATCATCCTATATTTTGTTGGTTTGGTTCTTCTTGGGTTTGGATAGCATTTTGTAGGGATAGAAAAAACAGGTGTATCTTTCTGTTTCTTTTTATTCAGTGCCAGATAGTGGTGTAGATGGAGAAAATCCCAAGCAGATTGAAAGCGCTGCTAAAAATATCTTATAAGGCCAATCCATTAAATGTAATTATAACCATGAAATACTTTTCTCCTATATACTATATTCTATGTACTACATACAGTGTTCTATGTTTTATGAAGTCTCTATGTACCCCAGATCCTCAGATAAATTTAATTCTCAAATGGTTTGTTATCAGCACTGATAGTGTTTTGGTGTTTCTGTTTCTCCCCTCCCCACCCAGTCTCTGATACAGAAGATTTAATTTTCTATTTTGTGTGAAAAAAAAACCCCAGAGTTTTGAAAGTGTCACTATACAAAATAGATAATGAAGTTTAGAGTGTTTTTTGGTTTTTTTTTCAGTACTCCCCAAAAAATTACAACAACCTTCTTGCTGTTTCCATCAAAAAGCTCAGTCTCAGTATCTCATACTTGGCATGTGAATGTAAACCCAAGTTTATAAGGATTATAAATTAAAAATTCCTCCCATTAATACTGTAGTCATTAGTATTGTAGCAGTGATTAGAAAACCCCAATCCTCTTATAATACTGTTAGAAACAGCATATGATAATATTTACATAAACAATTATTAGATCCATTAATCAAGATTTTTAATGATTTCAAATATGACTAATTCTTCTTGAAGTATTGTATTTAAAATCCTGTGTCTTTATTAGTAGAGAAGGCTTTTGGCTTAGTATTTACAATAGCAATAATAAACTTTATGTAGTCACACAGTTGCTAATGATATTTTTAGACACCCATTGTTTAAATAAAAAAGATGTAATAATAACCTTTCATAACACTTTCATAAAGTCAAAGAATAAGTTATTTGTAAAAAAAAAAGAATTTGTTTTTAAAAACTTCATGTACTTAAAATGTTGCGTTTTTAGTAGCCTTTTGATTAAGAATGATATTTGAGTGATTGACAAATTATGGTCCGTTGTATGAGAAATGGAACTTAAGTCTTTGAAAGATGTATAGAATTCACCATAATTATATTCTAGACTTAAATTTTTTTATTTTGTCTGCAAATATATTTTTAATTGAGTGATAATTTTTCAATATATTTATTAGATTAATTTTTTAAAAAAATTGTATCTTTAGTCCATACTGGTAATATTAATACTTCTAAAGTAGGAAAAGAATTATTTTGAAAGCAAAAGGAATATTTTTCATAAGCATGATCTTTTGCTAGAAATACTTGTGTTTCTATATATTTCTGTAGAAAACTTGTGAACTACTGTTTTATTCAAAAATTCTGGATGGCATAAACAAACTGCATTATTTAGCAATTCTTACAGAGAATCAAAATTTTGCTCCATTGGTTCTATCATTCTGGGTTATATAATACCACCAAAATACTGTAGACTGTTATATGAATGCTGCCTGTATCAGCTGCCAATTTTTGTTTAAGCTTCACTGCCTCATAACAGCATCCAACAGCAAGGGGAGCTCTAAGACAAGTTGGAGTAAACTGAGAAACTTTTGAGAGAAGATTAGAAATACTGTCAGGAAAAGATTGAGTTTGGAGAAGATTTGGAATGGGGGAGGGACATAGCTGTTGTTCACCATAAGTGAGGCAGCCAGAGGTGTTTACAAAGTACATGAGAGAGATTTAAAAAGTGTGTGAGATTAAAAGAAGCAGCCAAGTGACTAAATAGGGGTGATCCAAGCACTATGAAAAAAAATTAAACTTTCATCTCAAGTGAGAAATAACTAAGAAAAACACCTAGATATGATATAGTGGGTAGAGAGTGGTTGAAATAAATAGCAAATCAGATGTAGATTGATCTATCCAGGATATAATAGCACCTATGCATTACAAATATAATTTACCTTCAAGTAAGAGAAAAAGAGAAAAAGGCTTTATGAAAGGCTTTATGTTACATTGACTTTCACTGAAAGGCATGAAGATTGTACTGAATAATTTTGTCTACAAAGAAATATTCTTTCATGAACATGCCACAGTAGTCCATTTTCCCAGCATTGTTTTTGTTAAGTTCAAGATGGTAACTTTGACCCAAATCAGAAAACATCTGTGATCCAGCAAGCACCAGATTTGTAATAGCCTATTAATTGCTGTTGACATGAAGGTTGTAAAAGAATAATTTTAAGAATGGTTCATGTTACTTAAATTTGTATCTAGCATTTAGATAAATTAATCGTAGAGCACTGTGAAATATTGATTGTACAAAATTATTTGACCTGTACTGATTTTGAATTTATTTTGCACATCCAGCTGTATTTCTAGCCACCGTAACCCATATTGTAAGATGTAGCAAGCATGTCTTTCCTGATCAAAGACTGCTTTGTTCACAAAGACCACATACTTTGGCATATGAGAAATATATAATTAGAGTCATTTATTATATGACTGTAATGGCAGACAAGATTTGGAATTCCAGTGTATTATATACACTGTGGACACAAGAGGCAATTTTTGTTAAGGCAGGCAAGAAAAGGAATAGCCAAACCAGAAGCAGAAAGGAATATACAGCTCTATCCTATCACGGTACTTGGATCGTCAATTAATCCTGAAGATGTACATTTACACTGTAGACTGCTTTGTTGCTAGCTTGTAACAGATGAAACTTCTGAATTTGATGCAGCCTGAACATCCTGAACTGAAATTCTAAGAGGGTTTTTTTCATAAAGTGAAACATTTTTAGCCCAAATATAGATTATTAGAATCCTTAGCAACCTTGCCCATGAGCTAAAAAATATTATGATAGATGTACTAAAATTAGTTGACCATACTACTATGTTAATGCTCAAACTTTTCCTTCTTATTATATTTGTGCTATTTACATCAAAAGTGGTGGGGTTTTTTGTTGTTGTTTTTTTTTTGTCTAAGAAAGGGTTTCTTTTAGTTTTGTATCTGAAAATTACCTACATTTTATTTTCTTTTTCTTTCTTGGCTATGGATACTCAAGCTTGGCAGAGTGAGAAAGCAAATTTGCCTAGAAAGTAAAGTCACAAGTAATGAACAACAAGAAAAAATAAAAAATACTAATCAAAATTAATTTGTCTCATGTTGAAGTCAAACATTTATTTAGGAAGCCAAACTTTCTCTAGAAAGTATTGTGTACAATGCTATTTAAAGAAAAAGACCATGCTGTCACAAGGCAGGAATGACTTCACAGCAAAGATAAGAATTAATTTAAAACTGTGGGAATTATTAAATAGAAATAGACTAGCCCTAATCTTACAGTACAGAAGTGTGAGTCGTGAGCAGGATAGAAAGATTCAATGAGCTGATTTTTTTTCCCACGTGAAATATGTTATAGGGAAATGTATGTTCAAATTTATATAGGGAAGTATGCCACTTTCCTACAGTTAAACAGGAATAGAACATTTTGGGCTAGTACTTCGAGTTACTAGAAGTTTCTTAGCTACTGGTAGTATCTGATAGATACTGTGGATTGTAACATAAGGAAAATGCCTAGGGTGACTTTATCTGAATTTTTATTACATGTTTAGAAGGTATATACCACAAAAAATAATTAGATCCATTCAAATTTTTACCACCTGGGAGTTTGCTGTGAACCCCAGTTCAGAATGATCAAATATATATGTTATGTAGCCATCAGTTCAACAGTAGTCCTAGCTAGGGGATGATGTCCCAGTCACCATGTACTGGCTGGATACAATAAAATAATCTGTGAGACACCTCTAGGAAAATGCACAATATTCTTAGTGTCCTGAGGTGTCCGTTGATAAAGGTTTTACCATCTACTCTGCAGGTCTGATTTACCTCAGAGTTAGTTTGGCCTTCGTGAAGCTGTGGTGATTGTATCAAAAATATTCTCTTAGACTGAGGTTACTTTTTTTGATTGTGTTCTTTGATTTTTTTATTGGTTTGGGTTTTTTTGTGGGGATGCATTTTTTTGTTATCTTGTTTTGTTATCCTTTTGTTATCTATCTTGACAATACAGAAAAGATGAATTCATGAACATTTAAATGTGATAATTCAACTAGATTTTGGAATAGATAAGGGTTTACTTTATCTGCTCCTTTTTTCTTGATCATAATAAATATTCTTATAAGTAGGAGTGGTAGAAAATGTAATTTACCAACTTAATAAGGAACTCTCATCACTCTGGTCTGTTTATTTAATGCATTTCCAAAAATCAAAAGACTGATCACTGTTGCTTTTCTAAATACCAGAAATCTGATGATTTGAGAAATATTTTTAAAATTTATTTTAGACTTCCATTGATGTCACTTAGCATGTATTCTATTTCAGAAGGAATGCACAGATAACGGGCTGATATTTTGACAATTTTTTTAATGTAACAAACTGAGAAAATCGAAAATAATCTTTCAGTCATGGTTAGGTACCTAATCTGACACTTAAACATAAACATAGATACATTGACAATAACACTGTGACCTGTCCTTCATTGAGGCATTTAAAGGCAAAAAAGTTGATAAATATTTTAGTTATGAAAAAGGAGCTAAATGTGATAGTGACTGAATTTAATAAAAAATAAGCAAGCTAAAGAGGAATATAGCTGCCTATGAGCTGGGTTACTAGGCTGAACCATGTCCAGTTTTGAAATTCAATGTAAAGGTGAGGAGAAAAAAAAATAATAGGCACTTTCAATTTTCATTTGAGAATTTTAAGCTTTATTCAAACCTTTTAATTTCCACAGTGTGTTAGTGTGCTAATTTTACTGGCAAATTAAAACACCCAGATATTTTTTCTCACAACCTGGTTGTGTTACTCACAATGAAGAAATAATGATTGGTTATAAATTTCTATGTACTTTTAGATATAGTTTTTACAGGTGCATGTAGTGATGGGACAAGGGCTAATGGCTTTAAATGGGAAGAGTAAATTTAGATGTGATATAAGGAAGAAATTCTTTACTGTGAGGGTGGTGAGACACTAAAACAGGTTGCTCAGAGAAGCTGTGGATGTCCCATCCCTGGATGTGTTCCAAGTTGGGTTGAATGGATTTCTGAGCAACCTGGTGCAGTAAAAGATGTCCCTGCCCCTGACAGGGGGCTTTGAGCCAGAGGGTCTGTAGTGTCACTTCCGATCCAAACCATTCTATGATGATTCAATACCATAAACTATTTGGAAAATGAAAATATTTTAAAAGATAAGGCATGAAAAATTATTTGACAGATCTGCTTTTAATAAATTACATTATTCCTACTCTGAATTTTTACAGTGAGGAATTTGGTCTTTGCCTTAGAGTCTTTTACTGGCATAAAATCCCATTATATGTGAAAGAACTATGTTAAAAATGTATATATCTTGAGGTTATTTCCTCATATATTTCTGTAAGTATGAGGGGGTTGGGGTTTTTTGTTTGCTTGTTTGTTTGTTTTCATTTATTTAAAGCCGCCTGATGCATTTTATTTTCAAAAGAGGATTCATTTAGGACCTGATGAAAAATATATTTTTTTGTCTTTTTTGCCCCACGTAAGCAAGTAATCTCCTGTTTCAGTAACTATAAAGAAAGAGAATCTAGTGAAATCCAGATAGCCATAACTGAATCCTAACTTTGCTTTACTGATCTTGGAAAATGCTACCTTGCCCCTCTCTGCTTTCCTGTTGGGGGGTTTTTCTATAGGAATCCTGTTTCTCCTGAATCTTTTCAGGATTCTTCTACCTTCTCCTACAATATGCCTTTCCAGCTAGCTCAAGCAATGGATTCAGCCTCTTGTCCTCCTACAAATTTCTTGCTTGCTGACATATGTCAAGAGAGACTTCTCTGGCCAAACCAGTTCCCATGGCTGCCAGTTTAGGCTCACTGACTTTTGACTCTGCTGACTCTGAGCATTCCATGGAGACCAAACCAGGATGCTCATTTAACATTCATGTTAAATGTAATTTATGTCAAAAGGTCTGTTCTACCAGTCATAATAACAGGGAAACTGAAGACTAATTTTTCCTTAGTCATAGGTTCTGTTAATTAAATGGTTACTAGATTTGAAAATAGAAAGAAATGCAAACAGCACAGTCTGTGTAGGCGAGTAGCTGATGGAAAATATAGACAACTGGGATGTGCATATATGTTATGTATCTAGGCAGAACCTTCCTGCAGAGGAATAATTTCTTAGAGCAGTATTCCAGAATGGAGTTTTCTTCTGTGATGAAGCTGTTGTCAGTCTCTGAAAACATTCCTAGCCAGGCACAGAGATTTGCCTCCTTTTGTCTTCACAACTATTTGCAAATCCACACTGTAATATTCCATAACATGTAAATATTACCTCTTCCCACTCTTAATGCAGAGTTACTTTTAAACTGAATCAGTGCATTAATTTTATTGATAGAGCAGACTTCCAAAAAGATGTTATACACCGAGAGCAGTGAAGCTAGAGGTGTAAGTAGAAATCACTTGGAATGAAAAGACTGAGAACTTTTAAAGAGGGCAACTCATTAAAGACCATACATGGATAAATCAACATTCCAAAATTTCTCATCTTTATTTTTACTCCCTGAAGGCTACTGAGTGCAAGTGTACTTCTGTGTCTTTCCATCTGCTTTCCTCTACACAGCTGGAATACAGTGTCTAGTTCTGGGTTCCCTAATACAAGAAAAATAGGTATATACTGGAGCAAGTCCAGAACAGGACCACAAATATGATTAAGGATCTGAAGCATCTTTCATAAAGGGAAAGGCTGGAAGAGGTGAAACTGTTCACCTAAAAAGAGTGGTCTCAGGGAGAATTCTATCAATGTGTTCAATTCATTGAAGTAAGAGATTTTTCACTACAGCAGTAGGCAAATTTTACCATTGTTTTATGCAAGAGGAGAAGTAAACCTAAGTACTTTTTTTTTTATGTGTGTCCTTCCTGCAGTAGTAAATGAAGTATGGTGAATTTGGTTTTCATTTCCAGTAATTCTGATTTTTATTTTTGAATGCTACATATTTATGAAAGTTGCATTATTTTACCCCAAATTTCAACAGTTTAGTATGTAGCGATGATAGCTTTTTTCAGTGTTATGATCGGGAATTTAAAAGAATTTTATGCATTCGCTACCTGTATGTGAAATTCAAGCATCTCATGAAGGAATAGTAAAACAATGTGTTTTATCCAGTGGGATGTGTAACCAAACAAGGACAAACAGTTCTATTATAGTTAAGTGACTAATAGTCTGAATTACTACTGTCTGTTTACTGCAATAACATTGACCTCATATAGTCTGACTGCATCCCTAACTCTGAGATTTTAGAAAAAAAGAATAATTAGAGTGAAGAAACATGTTTACTTTAATAATGGAATTCACCTCAGATACATTTGTATTAAACATTTTGCACCTGAATCTAAGCCTTGTTAGCATAAATTTCATCAAGTGCTCTTCTGCTTTCGTGCCAAAGAGAAGCAGAACGTATTTCAGATATAGCAGTAGGTTTGTACTCGCAATTCGTAGTAGATAATAAAAATGCTGAAAATAAGCAAGTCTGAAACCAACAACTGGGAAAAGAATATAACACTGATGAAAAAAATTGAGAAAATGATGACAAGCTTTTTATATGTAAGTTCATGCTTCCACATCATAAAAGATCAAGAAATGTTAAAGAAACAGGGCTTAACATCAGTGGAACAAAAGCAATCAAAAGAATGACTTAGTAAGCTTATACTAATGGTTGCTTTTGTCTGTTTGTTTTATAATAGCTGTGTTTTTTTTTCTCCAGTCTCCTGAAAATTAATGGCAAGTTGTTTTCTAAGATACAATTACTGACTGTGTGAACAGCTAACTGAATCTGACAGTGCTTTGTAGCACTTTCCAGTCACTTGTCAGTGTTGGAAATTTTTGTTTCTCTTTTTCTGTAAGCATTTCCTGCCTATTTTCCTGAAGTTCATATTATGAAGAAAATTTTTCAGGAATTTGAATAAAATTTCTTGAATTCAAAAAAAGGCAGCAGGAGGCCTGTTTTAATGAGCAAGAAGCTCCTGACTGAACTCAGATGTATGAAGTAAGATACAAGAGTCAAAAGGAGGGGCAGGTGACTCAGGAGAAGTCTAGAGATGCTGTCCTGTCCTTTAGGGATGGGGCTAAAAAAGCCAAGTTAGATCTTGTGAAAAAGACAAAAAAAAGGGTTCTACAAGTTTCAAACATCCAATTTTATTAAAATAATTGAAAAAATGGAGGAAAAAAGACCATGACAACAATCATATTCTGAGGGCCTAATTGTACCATTTCTTTCCTTCTCTTTTTCTAATTGCCTTAAACAAATTGCCTCTACTTTGTTCCTGAATTATTTCCTATGCTTGCTAAGCCTGCTGAGCATTTTACGAGAATTGAGTCAGGTTTTCGAAAGACTTTTCAAAGTGAAGAAGGAATGTTGTCTTACAAGACAAGCTCAGTGAGGATAGACTTTTTTGGAAGGAAATCATCTAGAGATGTATCAGACTGAGAAATTATCATGTATGTGACTCTGTGTTGTGTATACATTCAGAAAAAAAAAAAATATTTCAAATTAGTAAGACCTGATAATTAGAGAAGGACAAAATGTTATTTGCAGTGGTGATAAACTCAGTTTTTTATTGAATGTTTTTACAAAGAAAAGATCTAGAGAAAATCTCGAGATAAGGTAAACAGGTAGCCCAAAATTAAGAGGACTATTATGGGTTTTTTTTATTGATAGAATGATAGGCTAATTTGTTTTAAGGGATCTGTTATTTTTTTAAAGACCTCAAGAGAGAACTGGGTGTTTCTCTTTGTTCTGTCACTATTAATTATATTGTAAGAAGCAACTTCAGTGCACCAAGAATGCAGCTCTGTAACTTTTGCTCAGTCATATATGCTTCTTCCTATAAGTCAGTACATTAAAGTAAAGAATAAGATGTAGAAATGTCCTCTTTTTCAGAGATTCCACTTCAGGAGCAAGCAGGAAAACATATTTAGTGGCATTCCTCAACAGCAATTTGTAGTATAAGAAAACTGGCATTGATTTTTCTGACAAATATGCCTCTCTCTCTCTCCAGTCTTCCATAAAAATCAGTACCACTAGCAAAAGGATTGAAGATGCAAAGCAAAGCATGCAGAAGTGTAAAATAAGGTTAGCCTTTCAGTATCTATTCCCTTTTGATTAAGGTATGGAACTCTTTACTTTCTGTGACAAGTGATAAAATCTGGGGTTTATAATGGAAAATGTGTGCTGTATTAATTTGGAATCTCCATTGTTACAACAAATTGCAGCTGGTTTTATTTATTTAATATTTTCAGCATGAATTTTTTTTTGTTTTGCTGATGTGCACATTTTTGATAAAACTAAAACACAAAGCCTAAAGAGAACAGTATACTTTAGGAATATTTGCATAACTTTCAGGATTCAAATTTTTAATGACAGAATTTTAACAGACAAAAATTTTTACTTTTTATTTTATTGCAAAATGGTAATATTTCATTAAGAAACTAAAATAAGAAATGTATTTTTGCTCCAAATTGAATTTTTTTTGTTCTAGTCATAAAATATTTTTAACCTGTTCAGTAATGTATTAGGCTGCATTTACCTTTTACCACATACTTCCAAATATTTCAAGTCTGTTTTTCCATTCTCTGCTGACTTATTTTTCCTGGTGAAAAATACTCACAATGACATGTTTTCCAGTAGATGAATGTGAGCTATACATCTAGTCTTAAATGTGTGTATATAAAAATATATATTTAGCCCTGAATGGGTAAATGAAAAAGGAATCTAGGGTTTAAACTGTAACCAACAAGATTGTCTTACTCTTTCAAGGGTAAATGAGGGTAATATTGAAAATTATTTAATAAATTTTGAGCACTTCAACAAATGAAAATTAATTAGCTTTGTTTGGTAATACTGAAATATTTTATAATGAAAATTTTTCACAACAAAATGTTTGCATATTTTTCATGCTGCTTTCATAATTGCAACCTTTTTTTACCCCGATTCTAAATTTATCATCAATTTATATCAATACAAATGCTAAAAACATCTTCAGAAATTTCATGTACTGTAGGGTAGCCATGTGAAAGTTTTTGTCATGTTCACATACTTGAGTATGTTGAAATAGCAAGGCTCAAAGGTAATTTTACTTTAAGTTCCTATCCATATGGTCAGTCAGTTTTAGAGCAACTGAACAAAATTTCACAGCAGTATTTGGAGAAGAATGCCTTATTTTTTTCCATAACAGTTTACTGACCATGAGTTTGGATGCAGTACATTCCTGTCTGTAGACCTAAAGCTATTGCCGATTAAATTAAGTTGAAGAATCTGCAACAAAAAGAATGTGGAATTTTAATTTTTTTTTAGTTCTCTTGAACAAATGTTCATAGAATCATAGCATAGGATGATTTGGGTTTGAAAGTGACTTTAAAGATCATGTATTTCTAACCCTACCTGCCATGGTCAGGTGCACTAGAGCAGGTTTTCCAGCAGATGCAAATGCTGAAAGTAATTGCACAGGCAAAGAAATGTGTGGAAAAAATTGGCAAGAAACAAACACCTTAAACATGCTTAGTCCTTCCATAACAAAGACCTGTAGGCAGAAATCCTATTCCCACTGCAGTAAGTGACATTGTATAAGTTGTATTTAACTTTTCCATGTATTGAAGTTAGAATCTACCTATTAAAGAAGATCAAAACAAGCCCAAATGGGTTTTGTATGAGTGTTTAGCAAAATCAAATTCTATTAAATCCTGTAGTCTCCATTTCTTTCTTTGCCATAAGGTTCTTACTCTTTCTTAGTTATGTAATCAGAGAGGTGCTACAGACACTGAGGTCCTCTCAAAGGTGACTGGAACTCCTAATGTCCTTCCATATCAACCACCCCTGCAGACCAAACCTGCCATCAATGGCTTTTCACACAGACCAAATATACACATGCATAGAGGACTCATTTCACTGGGGGAAGTATGAAAATGTCCAAGTCTTTCCAACTGCTGCCACTCAAACCTCTCACTCATACACATATACCACATTGCCTGGCCTCACCAGCTGTTGGCTCCAAGAATTGCAGCCCATGTGATCCAATAACTCTTCTCTAGTTGCTTGCAGTTAGACCCTGCAGAGCTCATAGACGGCACCAAGATTACGAAGAATAGTTAAGAAAAGGATTTGATAATACTCAGTGATCAAGCTTGGTACTGACTAATATCTGCTTACATGAAGAGAATTTCTTTGTCTTCTTCTCTGTATTTTCACATCCCTTCCCCGCTCATTCCACCCCAATTCAAGTCCTTCCTCTTTGGTCCTTTCAGCAAACATCTCATGGTAAATTTTATGATGGACTGTTACAATGCCCCTTCTGGTATCCCATAAGACATTTCTTACAGTCCCTCTAGACTTCTTAACTACCTCATAATATTGTGATAATCATGTTCCTGTTCTCATCAAGTACTAAGTCAGACTGACCCTTCCAAATCTGTGTCTGGGTAGTGAATTGTTTAGTGGACCATCAGTCAGTGGCTGAAGAGTTCTGTTTTTTCGTTATTGCCTCCATTATCACCTGCTTATTAATTTCTGTGTCTGTGCTTAATTTCTCTGTTTCCTTTTTTTTTGTTATTTCTTTTATACAAAATAGTCCTTTACCAGGTAACATAGTGTGTTAGAATGTTCCACATAGCCTTACAAAAAAGTCAAATATAAAGGAATATTAACACAAAAAAATGGGAAAAATAACTTTAAAAATAATAAAATTAAAATAATAGGATAAGTAGCTCAATGCCAGCGAAATTTTAAGAATGAAAAGTATTTACTTCATGATGAGCAACTAAATTTGGTAGTCACTTAAAATTATTCACCACATAACTCATCTAAATAGTTCCCATCATTCTTGTGAGTATGAGGAAACAGAAGTCTTGAGAGACATAGCTTATGTTGTCATAGGGAAGAGAAATACAAAAAACCAAGAACAGTTCAACCTAATAGGACTAAATAATATAAGTACAAAAAGTAAATAAAAAGCAATGTGTTGAAAGGGATGAATTCTGCCCTCTATCAACATTGCAGAATAATGAATATATCTTTTCTGTGTTTTTTCTCAATTTACAATTTTCAGACTTGTGACAGCAAATACTAGCACCTATATAACACCATTAAAATTTCATGGGCACCTAAACATAAGAAATCTCTTGTGAAAGTCTCTAGATATCAGGAAGACAAAGGAGGAACATGGAAGTTAAATAACTTGATGAATGTCTGGAAAAAAAGTGACTGTAAATACTCTGGCAGTCCATTGCTGACTTGGCATGACAGATGATACAGTATTTCACTGTAGGTCATTGAAAGGTAACCAGAACACATAATTTGAAATGGGATAGTGTCCTAGTTTTGGCTAGCATAAGGTTAATTTTCTTGTGGTAAATGTGAGGGTGTAGAGCTTGGAGACAGTGGGTGCACCTAGGTTGTTATTCTGCACCACTCATATCATCTCCAGGGGGGGGAAATAAGAGATTCTCACTCACAAGAAGGAAGAGAGTGCAGAAGGCCCAGGGTGTTCTTCGTCTTGGAAAGCTGTGTGGCACTGGTCAGACTCTGTGAGCATTTTGCCCTCTTCTATATACTGTTGTAATTAGGACAGCAGCTGTTGCTGTCCGTTTTCTTATCTCATTGCTGTTTCTAGCATTTTAGTTATATTTATATGGAGTTTATTTAATATTAAATCATAAACCGAAAACTGGTCTATGTCACATACTGAAACAAATGTCATATCTCTATAAAATAATATCATCTTATTTTAGAACCTTTCTAGAATGAGACATGATCTTATAGATCAGATGAAATGGAAAAGGAGCTAATTCAGCTTCTACAACTGGTAGACCAGTTTTACTCTCTGGAGAATATTGCCACTGAAGGACAAAGGTAGAGGTACAAGGCAGATATACTCCCCACATTGTACCTTTCCAGATTTTTACAATGTTTGTCTGAATAACTTCTTCAACAGAGATCATTGCTTTCAGTTTAAATAGCTCTTGATGCACTTTTTTAAATAAGTGTCTAATTCACGTGAAGCTCATTGATACTTTTGATCTGTGACATCCAAAAGCAATTAATTCTGCAGTTTAGTGGGCAAAAATATATGTTGTTTCTTTTAGACTGCTACTGAAAATTTTGTTTGAGTACCACCCTTCTCATTTTCTAAGAAATAAAATTGTGTCAGATCCCATAATTATCTATGTGTCCTCATTCAGCCCTTACCTTTTATTATTCAGGTGAATGCTCACAGATCTTTATCAACATTCTCTTCCATTTTTTATCATTGCTAGCTTCTTTAGTTGAACCATGTCCTTCTTTTGTTGACAAGAATTGCATCTAATGTGATTATGAATCCACACATTTTACTTATGTTTCTTGTTCTGCATTCTGTTCTCTTCTTGAGGCTTCCTGACATTCCTTTTGCCCTAGAGGCTCCTTAAGCAGAGAAATTTGTTTGACATAACTCAGAGAGAATGGTGGCTCTGTATTTCAAATGTTTCTCTCTGAAATGAAACATCTTGTCTTTATGTGTATGAAATGAAGAAAAACAAGTATTGTAGTGGTTTCAGTATAGTTGTGTAGATATCTATATAGATATATCTATATAGATATATAGAGATATACAAAAGATGCATAGCATATATAGCACAAAACCCACTAGATATTACAGTACAAAAATCCTGAATAAAAGAATTTATGCTCCTGGACCTTTGACCGTGCAATGAAAAGGAAGCAATTTGGCTAAACCATAATTTCCAAAACTTGCAATTCTTCTATTAAACTCTATTCCTAAAATATTAAATATTAGCAATGGATAATAATTTTGAAATGGTGTTTAGATACTACATTTCTGTTTAGTGAGTAAAATAATGAATAATTTAAGGCAGAAACTTCCACCTGTGTGATAAAGGTGGTTGTCAGTGTTTCCATTTAGAGTTACTGTTGTAGAATATCTCCTGCTAAAACACAGTTGTGGCTTGCTGATTTTGTGTCGAGATGCTTTAAAGTTAATCCTTTGACAAAGGACAAAAAATTAATTCCTCAGTATCCAGGTCATCTCCATAATCTTTTATCAGTAGTATAATTATTTTTATGCTTATATAACACATGTTAAAGGAAGCAAATTTAAATAGCAATTTCTGAGATCTATATTGTAATGAAAAATTGATTTAATCACTGAAGACTCCATTAAGAATTGCAGTGTGGTTTTTTAACATCACGAACCCCTTCCTCTTGTTAGATAATGCTACTCGTTTTTATTAACATTTTATATATTTTTGAGGAATATTTTTACCCAAGGGTATAAACTTTACGCATTTAATTGCATGTATGCCATCTGAAATTATTCTTCTGTGATGTATTAAGATTGTAATTCCAGTCTCCTAAATCATAATCAAGTAATTTACGTAACAGAATTATATAACTTGTTATATCCTGCAAAGTTCCTGATAGCTTTGTCTAAATAATACTAATGACACTATAGCTTTGTCTAAATAATTATTAAAAACATTAGAAATTATGATCGTACTATTTTTATCTTTCTAACACACATAAATTTCATATCTTTTGGACAGACGTATCATATTTAATTTTTTCCTGAAATTCATAGATTAACCAAAATCTAAGGCATCTCTACATTAATTCCTGTGAAATTTTGTCTGAAGATTTTGGAAAACCCAAACAGAGTAGAAAATTCTGAAATGTGAGTATCTGTGATTAAAAATGTTACCTAGTTTACATCAATGATACTTTTCAGAAGTTGTTTCTGAGGAATCGGTGTTTTAAGATACTAATGACTGTCAAAGAGATTTCCTACAGATTCTCTGTGGTTTGGATTATTTTAATTCTTTACCTTCTATTCTCTCTTCCCATACAGCTATGTAAAGTCACAGCGTTAGGAATGGGGGAAAGCTACCTTGATTCATTGCATGAGTCAATATGGATGTGTTCGAGTTTTCAAAACTTTTTCAGTTGAATTTGAGAACGAAAGTAGAGTGAAGAGAATAAAATATGATAAAATTATATATACCATTCTTAGGAGGTTGGTATTGGGATCAGTGGTTTTTCATATCTTTGCTGGTGATTTGGACAGTGGCATTGAATGCACCATTGGCAAGTTTGCCAACACCAAACATTTGACCGGCTGGAGGGAAGGGGTGTCATCCACAGGGACCTTGACAGGACCTGAGAGGTGGGCCTCTAGAAACCTCATGAACTTTAGATGCAGAGTCCTGCGCGGCAGTCAGGGAAATTACAAATAGAGTCTCAGAGGAGAATGGATTGAGAGTAGCCCTGAGAGAAGGACTTCAGGGTGTTGATGGATGTTGGCAGCTCTACACAATCTGAAAATGTGCACTTGCACCCCAGAAACCATGTCCTGGACTGTATTAAAAGAAGAAAGACTGAACAGAGGGAGATGATTCTGCCCCTCTACTCTACTCTTGTAAGACCCCACCTGAAGTGCTGTGTTCAGCTCTGGGGTCCTCAGCACAGGTGGGACATGAACATGTTAGGGCGAGTCCAGAGGAGGGCTACAAATATGATCAGAGGGCTGGAGCCCCTCTTCGATGAAACAGACTGGTTGGGACTGTTCAGCCTGCAGTAGAGAAAGCTTGAGGGAGACCTCGTGTCACTCTTACAGTACCTAAAGACCTACAAGAAGGCTGGAGAGGGACTTGTCACAAGGACATATAGTGATAGGACAAAGGGAAATGGCTTTAAACCAACAGAGGGTAGGTTAGATTAGATATTAGGAATAAAGTCTTTACTGGCGACACTGGTGAGACACTAGAACGAGTCACCCAGAGAAGCTGTGGAAGACCCATCCCTGGAAGTGTTCACGGCCAGGCTGGATAGGGCTTTGAGCAATATGATCAATCACCCTGTCCACAGCAAGGGGATTAGAACTAAATGATCTTTAAGGTCCTTTCCAATCCAGGCCCTGAGAGTCCCAGGACCAAGGAATATATAAAGAGTCTAAATTATTGGACATTATAGATTAATTTCATGAGCAAACATCTTATAAATAAAATACTTCTTAACTAATTTCAAGTTTCAGTTTTTCCCCCACATTGATCCTCCAGTGGTAATTTTATCATTTTGTGTAGGAAAAAGCCGAAGTTAAAGAGAAAATAATTCAAAACATGACATAGTTAAAAGTGACTTCTAAAAATGAGTTCTGACTTTTGATGGGGAAAGAGAACATGTAGTCAGTTTTTATCTTTTTCTACAGCCCAACTACTTAAAATTGATTCTAGGCATCTTCAAATTTTTTTTTTTTGGCCTTCAGTTCAGATACTCTGAAGCTAAAATAAAAGTACTATAATGGCAAAGCCAGACCATTTAGTTTGTTTGTTGTCTTACTTTTTAGATTGCCAGCTTATAAGGCAATTAAAATACAAAATCATAGCAAGCCTGAAACAATTTCTGCATTAGTAGCTTGAAGTCAAAGAAAATATGAAAAATGCATTTCTCATTATTTGATAATAGGCATCTTTTCCATCTAAGATGACTGATGTGGGTTTCTCCAAACTATCTATATCTATATCATCTATATCTGTATCTATATATCTAATCTATATCTAATCCATATCTATCTAATCTAAATCATATATATCTATATAATCTATATATATATCTACATCATCTATATCGATATCTATCTATATCATCTTGTTTATTCTTTAGGATTATTCTGGTTGAATCAGTCAACTAGTCACCTGCTCAATCTTACAAGTATTACTGCATTTTCCTGTACCCTTTTTATAGAACCACAGGTTTCCCTTTTCTCCTTTGTGACTATGGACATTTTAAATATAATTATGCTCAGCTGTTACAAAAGGTTATTAGTGTTAAACAATAGCTACAGGTTACAATGTATTGTAATGTCACAACGTGATTATACTAACTGAGTGTTTAAGTCAAACACATGACAATATTTTTTATTGTGCTTCTGTTTTGTCAGAGGAATAAGCCTTTGCTTTGGCTGCAATCACCTGCTGCATGATCTTGGACAAACACTTCATATTTGTCTCTTTGCCATATCAGTTTCTATGTATAATTCACAGGCATGTTACAATTTACATCAAATTTCCGGAGCGGACTGTCAGAAGTTGTTTGTAGAGTGTCTGCTAAAGTCATGCAGTCCAAGCATTCCTTATACTTCTGATACTGGTATTTATATAGTTAATACATTCTTTAACCTCATAAAAATCTATTGATTCTGCTTTATGTACTTGGCTATTCCATTTTGTTTAATGCTTTCAAGAGATTTTAATCCCCTTTGTGTTGTCCTTTCTTCAGTAGTTGAGAATCTATTTCTACTACCAAATGAGAGGCTCAATTTTATTTCAGTCAAGTATGAAGGACAGAACATGAAAACTTCATGCTTGGCTTATTATTTGGTCTATTTCATACCTAGACTCATAACAGTCTTTGATCTCGCTAGTGTAATATTCTTGCACTATATTGAGGATGTGATGAAACAGAATCAGCTAATTTAAAATAAGTGGCTCCCAATGCACAGGTAATTGGGTCTAAATAATTTCAGACCCACTTACACCTTGCAGCTACATCTATCAAAATGACTCTGGAGACTTGCATAGAGCACTGAATAAAACTAAACTCTCCTGGTGCACTGGTTAACAGTACCACCAGAAAAAGAAGATTGCTAGAATGCATTAGTTATGTATCACCATTGATCAAGAGTATGCAGGTTTATTAATTAAATAGCACATAAAATATAATCCCTTTAAAAAGAAGAAAAGAAGTGAAGTTCTGAGCATGATTAAGAAAAAAGTGTACATCACAGAAAAAAGTACACTTCCTTTTAGTTCATCTAATCTGATCTTTCTCAGTACATAAAATAAAATAGAATAACATAAAATAAACCAAAATATCTTCTTAGATCTGTAGTTTACTTTTTATCTAGTTCAAATCTGCTTTTTGTCTTTTGAGTGCTGGTACTTCATATGAGTCAGTAGATGTTTGTGCAATTTCATCCTTTTTCATCCTTTTGCTCCATGTTTCTTGTATATATAATAACATTCTTCACCTGGCATATTATCTTTTGCCCTTTCTATCACCTTCTGCCTATCTTTGTGTTTCAGACTCCTAATTACCTCCTTGCCTATCATGCTGTCCTAATTTCTTACACCTTATGTCTCCATCCTCTTTCTTAAGTGCACTCTTCTGTCCTTCAGTTCTGCCTTCACTTGAATATTTGTGTTATTCATTTTTTCCCCACCCTGAATTTGGGACTGAAAATAGGCTGAAAAATTTACAAGGATATAGCCAGTGGAAGTTCTTGCTAAAATTAATCCTTATATGAAATCACAATATTTCTGAAGTTTTTCTACTGCATTTAAAATATTATTAGTTTTCAAGGCATAAAAGAAGACTGTATAGCAAATCCTATCAAAATACAGACTTTCTAGCATGATTCACTTCCCTGGGGGACTATGCTATCAATGAAGCACAATCAGCTTTTTAAACAGGTTCTAAAAAATCAACTGCGTTTACTTTTTGTGCATGACCCACTAGGTAACTTATACAGAAGTAAAGAAAATTATGGAGTTCAAGTCCTGAAAACCCCTTCAGATACACTACATAAACATTTTTATTAGACTTAAAGGGAATCTGTAGTTCTGCTGTTCATATCATTAAGCTTTTGGTAGTACCATTAAGACAATAAAGTGAAAAACAATTAAAACCATCATAAATTACCTCAATGATTTCAAAGTTAAAAATATGTGTAACTAGGTCTACATCTGAAGAAAAAAGTTCATGGAAATTACATGTTGAAACACTGAGTTTAGTTTTCTGAGTAGGCTCTTAATGGACTATGTATGTAAATGTTGAAAAGAAAAGCATATCAACATAAAACAAGATTTTGATAAATTGCTTTGCTAAAATAGAGGTCATGAGATGACCATCTTTTATTAACTGTGATATTCAGTCAAGGAAAATTTACTTACGTGGAGACTCAGGGTAACAAAAGATACTCAGCTAATTTGCTTCTGTGGTGGAAGAAAGGAGGGGGAATAATATCTTCTATAATATCAAAGTTTCCTTAAAAGCCAACTGACTATTTTTACTGTGTCTCAATGGTCTAGCCAATACTGATAGCTGCTGGCATATGAACAACAAAGCAAATGGTTTTGCAAAGTGGACAGTAATTTTTTTTACCAGAAGGGAAAATCAACTTTTCAGTTGGAGAAAGTGGCATGAATTAATTTATCGGGTAAAGGATTGTCCTTGAGTAAAACACGTAAATGAATATTTTACTGATTGCTTGCTTTGCAAAATTTATCCTGACTATATTCAAACACAGTATCTAGACCTTTTGGAAAATAGCCATACAGAAATTGTTCAGAATACTCTGACTGGCAGGAATACTTTGAGAAAATTGCTTCTGCGAAGAAGGCTCAGGAGAGGTGCAAATATTTGTGGACTAATGTGCCTTTCAAACACTAAGAATAGATTTGTCCATAATTTTAGATTAATGAGTCTTTTGTTATTCCTATGAATTAAAGCATGTGCTGTTTTAATCTAAGAAAATGGAAATGGTATCATAACTGTGTTATATGACAAACTTACTGATAAAATCTAATACAAGTGTTCAAAATGTCAACATGATACACCCTTGCTAAAATTCTTTCCTTGGCTGGAAAGTGCTTCTCTGTGGCAATTACTGCCCCAGGGAATGTGTATAGCAGTTGTATTCATTGATTAAAAGACAAATCTTACTCATTGAAATACAAATCAGGTCTTTTTTATCTATCAAAAACACTTAATATAATAAAATATCTTCAGGGCACATATTACTTCATGTACTTCTAAACTCTTCACCAATCTAATAAACTGATCCTCCACAATTCTTTCAGGACTACAATAATTCTTTTCAGACTGTGTTCAGAACTAGAAAGATCTTCACATGTATATTTAATGAAGAAATAAAATTGTTTTTAGAAAAAAAAAGATACATTTAATTCCTTTTTATTCCTTTTATTTTACTTTTTTTTTATTAATAAGGGCAATTACAATTAATTCTACTTCCTCTTTCTGCTCTGTCTATCCCTCTATGAATCTGGAATGCCTCGTTATAAAAGGCTATATGATGAAAATTTATATGCTGAAAAGTCTTGAAAAAAATGAGCAAGGCTATATACATCTAAACTTAGTGCTGTTTTTAATTCAGATGCTGGAATTGCAACATCTTTGCACCTTTCTTCCTATTAGTTGTTAACACCTGAAATTTTGCACATTTTTTTGTTTAAATTCCTGTATCAAAGACCTATTTTGTTATTCCATTTACAGGTAGTATTTTTCGCAATCATAGAAAAACCTGTTATTTCTCTAGACAGTTTTAAAATTACAGACAAATACATTCAAATGTTGACTTTAAATTTGGGGGATTCTCTTTGTAGATTTCAAAACTCTTCATCAATTCGAAAGAACAGTAAAAGTATGGTCTCAGATTAATTTCTGTATTATGGGCATCATACATGCTGTTGACTGTATTAGTTAAAATTTACATAAAATTATTGATTATATTTGTTGGAAATGTAAGACTTCTACCAAACTCATTCATACTTGCAACACTGTTACAGTACCCAATGTTATTAGACCACGGCTTCTGTATTGAAGAGTCTGTGATGTGGTTGCTTCTGAACAGGCTAATCTTTTACAACATTAATGTTCTCTTTCCTGAATTATGGATACATGAAAGCCTCAGCTTTTCACATTTTAAAAATATTTGTTTGGGTTTTTATTACTAAAATAATGTAAGCATCTACTAATTCTGTCCTCTTTACTATCATACTCCCCTGCTGTTCAGAACATAAAGGTTTCTAACATAGCTTTGTGATTAAACTCCATAGGCTGCTGAAAGGGTCTAACAAGCCTGTGCTGTAACATTATGCATTGAGGGTTTGTGGAAAGCAAGTTAAAAGGTAGAATAGGGAATGATGGGTCTCAAAACAGATTGCTAAAGCTTGATGTTTCTTTTTATGTAGAATAACATAAATATATTTCTATAAATTTGAATCATTGTGCATTAATTAAATCTGAGGTGTGATTTAAATGAAAAACTGTAAACTTTAAAAATTATGATTGATATAGTGAAAACCAATGCAGAAACCCCCCCCAAAACAAGTGGATATAATTACTGGAGTAAACAGCTATTTAAAATGCCTAAATTTTAATATGTTGGAAAAATACATTAATAATTTAGTGGTTTTGATAAATTAAAATCATATTATTTATTATTGAAATCTTGATTCTGATAACAAGAATATTTTCAGTGTATTTTTGTATAATTTTAATATTTTTTAAACCAAAAGACTGAAAATCAAGTGTAGGTTACATTTGGATGACATGTTTAAGTTTCTATCACTGTATGACAGAATACAGTTATGAAGATCCACTTGCTACTTAGGACACTTTGGTGTGTTTCTAAGGTAAATACTGTGTTTACTTTCTTCTGCCAGTGATTTAAATTGACAAACATAATTTCTGGAAATTTATAGAATGTGAATTCAAGTCCAGAGCTTTACTCAGAAATCAACCCTTTAAGATGCATTCAGCTTCATGAAATTTTGCTATTTGCTATTTTTCAGATAATTCCTTTCCTCGTCCCTAGTATAAGTTTTAATGAGGATTATATATATATAGCGTCATTCATATGAAGATTAATTGGCAAATCCTTTTTAGGAAATTAGTACTAGAAATAGTAATAAACTAAGCCTTAATGATAGAAAAGTAAAGTGATTACAAGAAAAATAGTGAAACAAAGCAGAAGGGCATAATGGCATGGAAGGCAAAATACTGGTTAGGAAATACTTAGTTTATGTTAGCTAATAAAGTGAGCAAACAGAGGAACTTGTGATTAACAGAAGAAAGAAAACATGGTAAGAAATGTAGAACTTTCTAATAATGAAGCACTCAAGGATGCTTAATGATTTTCAGCAACTGTTCACAAACACTGTGCACTTTACTGCACTGTTATCTGTTCATGCAAAAGATGGATTCCTGTTTTACACATACATGCTGCTGCATTTGTTACCCTAGGGAAGAGAAAGACTGAACCTAGCAGAAAAATCCATCTGTAAATGCATATTCTAGTGATCCATTAGTAATGAACCTGCTCCATTCAATAATTTTAACCAAAGCAATCAATGTCTGAACCATTTTTTCTTTAATCATGACATATCTCATGGAGAAGCCTGAGGGTATTCTGTTGTCTGAATTTAGGCCAAGATTCTAAGCTAGGTTTTGTTTTGCCAGTGTCCATTAAGGATTCAATTCATTAATGACTGAGACATTTCAACATAATTGCTAACAAGAGTTTCAACCATAGGAATTATATTTTCTGATTTTATAGCAGTCTATAAAAATACAGTCTAAACACTACCTAATTTTTACCTGTATACAATTAACACTGCCAGTATTCACCAGAGTTCCTAATCCAGACATTTATTTTGTACTTTCTACTCAGATCTAAATGTTCATTTTTATAAATTTGTCTTATCTTTCCAGAGAGTGTACCAATTTCTTAAGGAAGTGTGGTTTTAACCATTCTAAGCATTTTTTTTTTTTTCTGAGTAAAAATGTCAATGCAAGGTGCCCCTGCCCTTTTAAGACAGATGTTAACAAAGACACTATGTTTCACTCTTCAGTCTACATCTTTAATTTCTAAACAGAATAAATAATAACAATAATAATTTACAGTGCAGGAAAACACTTGCTGAGGTACTAAATTATTCTTCCTTCTTTCTATTTCTCTTTCATGACCATCATCAAATTCATCCTACTGTTCAGTCCCAGGTGTTTCATCATTTGTAACAGTAGGTTGTAAACCCTTCAGGCTGGTTCCCTGGGCATCTTCTCATGCACGAACTTCTAAAGCACTCACCATTGCCCTAGATCTGCTTCTGTTGGTAGTGAAAGCTTCATTGACTTCAGAGCAGCAGTGTTAGGTCAGAAACTTCTGAAATATTCCAGTGAACATTAACTTGGCATGGACCTGACACAGTTTTTGATACAGGTAAACCATGAATAATAGTGAAAAGTGACTTTTCAATTTACAGCTCATTCTTCTGCATATATGAAAAGGGAAGACTTTTTCATATGCCTTGCCCTTTTAACAATAACATGACATCAGTTTGTTGATTTGTACCTCCTGATATTTGTTACATCTTATAAATAGAAGACCTTGGCATATGTAATACATGAAGCACACATAATGCAACAACCAGGCACCTGTGACCATCTCCACGTGCCAAGGGCATGTGTCTGACATGGTCCTCAAGACAGAATGGCAGGCACTCATCTGAGAGCAAATCTGGAGAGTCCACACCACCTACCCCAGTGGTGGCTAAGCTACTTATCATATCCAAGTAGTTGTCGTAGTCCAGTGAATTTTTCACAGATTGGAAAGGGGAAAAATAACCTCCAATTTTAAAAAGGGAAAAAAATAAGACCTTGGGAACTATAGGCCAATCAGTCTCACCTCTGTACCCAAAAAGATCATGGAGCAGTTCCTCCTGGAAACTACGGTAATGCATGTGAAAAATGAGTGGTGACAGTCAACAAGGATTCACTAAGGGTAATTCATGCCTCATCACATTGTGGCCTTCAACAGGGTTACAGCACTGGTACATAAGGGAAAAGCCACTGATATCATCTACCTGGACTTGTGTGAAGCATTTGACATTGCCCTGTATGATATCCTTGTCCCTAAATTGGAGAGGCAGAGATGTGACAAGTGGCATTCGTCAGGGATCAGTATTGGGTCTGCAGCTCTTTAACATTTTTGTCAGTTCCCTGGATGATGGGATTGAGTGCACCATTAGCAAGTTTGCTGACAAGAACAAGCTATGTGGTCAACTCAACACACTGGAGGGAAGGGATGCTATCCAGAGGGACCTTGACAGGTGGGCCTGTGTAAATCTCATCAATTTTAACAAGGCCAAGGGTAAAGATGTGCCTGAGTCAGGGCAATCCCAAGCACAAATACAGGCTGGGTGGAGAATGGAATGAAAGCTGCCCTCTGGAGAAAGACTTGGTGGTTTTGGACGAGAGGCTTGATATGACCAGTAAGGTACGCTTGCAGCCCAGGAAGCCACCGTGTCTGGAGCTGCATCAAAAGAAGCATGGCCAGCAAGTTGACAAAGGGGCTTCCTCCCCTCCTCTCCACTCTCCTGGGAGCTTACTTGGAGTACTGTGTCCATCTCTGAGACACCCAAGATGGATGTGGAACAGTCGAAGTGAGTCCAGAGGAGGGCCAGAAATATGATCAGAGCGCCTCTCCTGTGAAGTCAGGCTAAGAGACTTGGGGTCGTTCAGCCTGCAGAAGAGAAAGCTCGAGGGAGATATAACAGCAACCTTTGAGTAAGTACAGGGGGACTACAAGAAAGCTTGAGAGGGGCTTTTCAAAAGGACATGTAGTGATAGGACGAGGGGGTTTAGTTTAGATATTAGGAAAAAAATCTTAACTCTGAGGATGATGATGCACTGAAACAGGCTGCCCTTAGAAACTGTGGATGCCTGGAAGTGTTCAAGGCCAGGCTGGATAGTCTTTGAGGAACCTGTCCTAGTGGGAGGTTTCCTGCCCATGGCACTGGGGTTGAAACTAGATGATCTTTAAAGTATTTTCCAACCCCAGCCATTCAATTTTTCTATGTGTGTCATAGTGCTTTACATAGTAGAAAAAAAATGGACTATTAGTATTACAATATTGACACCATGATTTTAAGTACTTGTAATGCCAATATAATTTTGCAGCAGTATTATTAGAAGAGTACTGTGGCTCCTGTGGTTCAGAGAACAGCATCTACCACTCAGTGCCTTTAAAATAAAACCACTACATGGTGTCTGCTACATCTTTGGTTTCCATCTAGCTCTTCTCCCTGTCTCTACAAGTTCAGTCCTTTGACACACACCTTTGGGGACCAGAGAAGACTATTTTTCACTTTGAATAATAATAATAAACAAGTATAAACTGAGGGGTGGTGTAACTAGGTTATTTATTACCAGCCTAAATTGATGAGGCTTATGTCAACAATTACTAGTCTTGCAAAAGTGATGCTTTTTAATTAGCTGTGGGAATTGATCAAAAATGCTTACAATACTAATGACTACTCAAAATGTTAATACTTACATAATCATTGTATATTTTTTATACATTCTCATTGAAAATAAAACATTTTTTGTGTTTTGACAAACCTCATTAATACATATAAAAATCTTTTTTTGCCCTATGTTCCATTTTGGCTACTTCGGTTGTGAGATAAATCGTGTTTTTTACTTTGCAATATTATTTTATAGTTACTTAAGCAGCATTTGGACATGACATTTATAACAAAATTTTTAAATATTAAGGTTAAATGAAAAGAAAAATAAGTTTAAAAAGACATATAATTAACTTATTGGAAATAACAGCATTTATGATGCTTGTCTATTTTTAATTTTCTCATCTTTAAATTAACATCATGATACAGTTTTTAAATCACATGACCAAAAGATTCTTTATACATAGAGAAAACCAAATTGGTAGCAAATTCCAATAAATGGTATATATAACGGTATATATAGATTTACCATATATAATATATGGTAAATAAGGCCATGAAATAATCTCACGGATGTAAAATAATCCACTGAACTGGATGTTGTATTAGCACTTATGACACAATTCTTTTGCAATGCTTAGCATATCACATATGACAATAATTTCACAGCTTGCCATTAAATGTGGATCTTTTTTTTTTTAAACACTGAACTGGTTTTGTAGAATGTGTGACTTGATTTGTAGAATCATTGAGTACTTACAATTTCCTCTTGCTGGGAGGTAAGAACTTACTTCACAGTAGTGTCATAAAGATAAATCAAGTCATGTTTGCAAAACACAAAGGTATTGGAAGAATACCATAGGAAATCCAAAATGAAATTAATAGTTCTCCAAAAAGGTCAAGATTTTGATGACATGCAATCAGTAAAGCCCAAGATTGCACACTTAAAGGAAAAATTCCCCCAAAAACCTCCCAGACCATATTCAGAGCATTAAGACAGCTATCTTAAAGAGATACAATGAATGAAACAAAAACTGAATCAGAACACGTACTTTGAGGTATAATGCAGAAGCGTTAAGTAAAATAAAATCAGAAATAATTGTTATTCCTTAGTGTTAGTAAAATCCTTTATTTTAATTTTTTTTTGGATGCTTCAGGTGCAAGTAAGTGTTTTGTATCACACACATGGATAAATGAATATTTATGGGGAAAACTTTGAGGCAGAGCTGTGGCACCAATTTCATCTTTATGTATATGGTTTGAAGGAAGCAATAGATACTGCTCTGTTTTGTTTTGACCAATCAATTCAGGCTCTCAGGAACATCAGACATGCATGTTCTTACTTGTGGCCATCAGTACTTAAGAGTAAAAATAGCTAATAACCAAGGGATTTACTTTTAGCCTTGCTAAGACTAGAGCTTGCGACACATGCAATGAGTATTTTTAGCTAGAGTACTTTTAGATTAAAACATGAGGAACTTGCAAAAATTGGGCATTTCCAGGTTTAAGAATCATCTGAGAATGCACTTTAAAATTTTCAGTCTTACATCTGTGTTGTTTTTATATTTAACTTTATTCTTTTTACATGTATCTTTCTCAAAATACATCTAACTATTCTCTAACATGCAAACTCTATGTAGATGAATTTTACATCATGGAATTCACAATACATAGGTGGCCTCAGTCCAAAGAGGAACATTAAGGTAGTGGCTGCTGCAATAACAGAAATATTAATGATCCTGCAGTCTTCAGCTGGAGGAAGTTATTGCTTAATATTCAGAGGTTCAAACCCAATTATGTGAGGAAATTGTTGTGTGATAGTTTTTGTAAATCAGTTTTGAAGTTTCAGCAATCAAGATGTAACCAAAAATTAATACAAGAACCAAAATGTGGACCTCATTAATGAAAATCAGCTGAAAACAATCTAGTTGTACATTTTTCTGTACATATTTGAATATCGATGTTGATTTTAGAAGTGGTCTGAAACGGTCTCTGGTTTTGGTTTTTTTCTGCCAATATTAGCTGTGAAAAATTATAAAATTAATAAAAGAAATTACTCTGAATTTTAAGGGATAAAATTAAAACAACAAATATTAGGTTAAAAATGACAGATACAGATACATCTGTCTTACCTCACACATCAAAATGATAACAAATTAATATAAAGCTTATCCATGTAACAAAGATAGAAGAATTCTATTCTGTTTCCTCATACTATAAGCAATTTATAAAATTAGCTTGGTTTACATTTGATATTTCTCATTGTAGTCACAGATATGGTAGAGCTACTTTTTAATGTACTACAACATAGAAACAATGCTGTCAGTAGAACATCATATCCTGTTATATCTAAACCATTCTACTGTTGGTATCTGTATGGAACTTTAAAATATAACACACTACAACATGATTTATCATCCTCTGGATGTTAATCAATTGTTATTACTGCCCTTGGGCTTTTCAAAGTTTGCTTTAATTACTAAGTCATTTTATTCCAAACTTACATGCCTAGATCAAAACAAACATAAGTAGGAAACAGGGTATATACATTTTTTTTTTTTTTTTTTTTTTGTTTTGGTTTTTATTTTGGGTCAGACTGCTGTGAATTCTGCAGCCTATCAATATGAACACAGAAAGTATTTAGGTGAGTAGAGATAAATGGTGGCTGTCTTCTGAGTTCACTGTAGGTCTTGTTTTTTAGATATGTGCTGTCATATTCAGTATGATTGGGAAAAGTACTGTAGTTTTTAAGAGAAAAAATGCTTTTTATAGTTATTTCGTGTGTGGACCTTAAGGAATAAAAGGCCACACAACAGCAAAGGCCGTGGTGTGAAGAGTGTGAAAACTGATAGTGCACAGCTGTACACGCATTCATGAGCTCTGTATCACCCTATAAGGGATAAATGTGACTGGAAGTGGTGACAACTGCCTCCTGGACGAGTGTGTCTGTAGGTGCCTCGGCCCAGCACGGGAGCAGCAGGGACACTCCAGCAAAGTGGCAGGATGGGGCCAGGGTCTGTCCAGCCTCCCCAGCCAGGAGCTACTGGAGGGCAGCCCCACACCACACACGGGGCACCTCCCTGGGGATGGGGATGGGCTGAGGCTGGGCTGCCATGTGCCCAGGGCTGGGGTCCATGGCCGGGCAGGTCAGGGCAGAGTGGAGGTGGGGACCAGCCCTGCTGCAGCGTCACTGTGCCAGGGGCTCATGGTCCTGGGCAGGGGCTGAAACGGGGCCTCGGCCCTGGCCAGAGCCACGGTGACGGCTTGGCCAGGACATAGGGATGTCCTCAAAGTCCTGCCCTGATGAAAGTAACCTTGAAGAAGCTAGGTAAACATAATGAAGCATGATCATTCCTCATTAGCAAAGAACCAGGACACGGTGCAGCATATCTGTAGAGAAACAATGTTCTTCTCTACACATATTTCATTGCAATGATTATATAGTATTTTGTTATTTCAATACCTTTTTCTAATCTGATAATGTGATTTTTTAACAAGTTTTTAAATCAATAAAATTTATTTAATTAATTTAAGATTTCTCAGGCTTTGTACTATTTTTGTTTATTTATATCATTGTTAGGTCCTCATAGAACACAGCTGCTCCTCTAGAACAAAGATCAAGTGGTCAGACTGAAGACAGATCACTTTTTTTTGTCTTTCATTTTTCAGTCCTTATACTTATTTTTCGAAGTGTTTTCTGGTTTTTCTATTATTATAGGGTCAAAATCTGTTGCATGATCAAATGTCTTAAGTTTGAAAAGTCTGATTAGATGATTATATCTCATGACAAATGCATTTTGCCACATAATCAAATTAAAGCAATTATCACTGTTTAATGAGATGTAAAAACTGTTGAAGATATATTTCCCACACATGTGCTTGATGCCTTGTGATCTAGAACAGAGGCTAGATGGAGTGAAAGGATAAAGTAGGTATTTATTAGAAGGCCTCAATGGACACACCTTGGGCAGCACAAGAGCCCAGCCAGGGCTACACCCAAAGATGAATCCAAAATGGTCACAAAATGGACGACTGGTCATGAGGTCTCACACTTTTATAAGCTCTGGTCCATTAGCATATTTGAGTTAATTGTCCAGTTAGAGCTTTAGATTATGAAGTCCCATCCTCCTTGTTTTTCTCTCTTCAGTCCACTGTTGTTTATGCTCTTGGGCCTGAAATTTGGATCACTTGTCCTTGGTCACCAGCTAGAGAAGGAATTGTTTTGTCTACCCACTCTGTGAAGAAATCTTACTATCTCCTAATATGAAGCACAGAATTATACATTAAAACAGAACAGAATCTGAAGAATATAAAAGCTAAAACCTGGGGCATCATGCTAAGACATAAATTTGAGGCTGAGGGAGAAGAGGCTCAGGTCTAGCATCTTTGCACAAAAGTTTACATAACTCAAACTAAAAAGAAATCATCCTATAGATCAGAGGTGGGGGGTTTGTGTTGTAGTAAAAATTTAAGATGTTTAAGATATCACAACATTTAGTGATTTCAATAGAATTATTGTACCAATAACCACATATTAAAATAAATTTAGAGAAATTCAAGAATAAAATAATATCTCTCTAGTATGAAATTCATATATTATGATATGTCTGAATATAGGTCTGAACTAAATGAACTATAAAATAGTTTTTCACAATTAATGGTATTTTGGAAATTAGATACTTCAGATAAGCACTTTTTGTTGTGTTTTGCTACTGACTCTAGTCAGATTAAAAAAATCAGTATTACACATACTCTATAAAAGAATGAATTTTGTTATCAGATATATTGTCTATAATGCCAGGCAAAATCTTAGAACCTGAGTATCCATCAAACTTGCCCTATTATGAATTCTAGTGTATATAGAAAAAGGCCACATAGTAAGTGGCCTTTTGAAGTTCTAATTGTAATTTAATCAACTTTAAATAGTTTGGATTACTTATACTGTATTAATTTTATTTGGGCATAGAATACCACATTTAGCTATAGGAAAAAACATATTGTTCATCTCTATATTATTAAGATTTCCCTAAAATATTATATTTCTACAGTTCCAGCAAAAAAGTATTGAAACTGTATTGAGCTATTTTTTTTTTTAATTTAATAAACAGCAAATACATAGTATTTTGCATTATTTTCACAGTAATTCATCTCTGTAGTTCAGAAGTTTTGAACTGAGAAAGACAACAGAAAAAAGTAATGGGCATTAAATAGAATTTCTGACTATCAATAAGCCCCTTTGATTTTAAAAGAATATGTAAATAAAATCCAGTGCATTACTTATCTCAGAACCACATCTGTAGTATAGCAATTTGTTTGTCACATATTTTTGTTCCTTAGTCACAGGTAATAGTGTATCACTCAGCACACAGGCCCAGTGAAGACTGAGAAGAAACCTTTCTTCCTCCTTGAGCTTTGAATCAAATCAATCTTGTCTGTTTTTTTCCATCTTATTATTCTCTGGGCAATTGACTGAGAGTATCTTCATACATTTCCAGATATTCCATGGAATAGGAAAACTTATTTTCATAAATCACAATTTGTTGTAAAAAACACAACATACATATTTATAATCCAGTGTGCAAGGTTTATTTGTAATGTTTATTTTAGAATATATTTTCAGAAAGATTCTTAAGGTCATGATTATTTTTCCATTTTTGATATTCAAATGATAACACTAAGCTTTATTTCTGACATAACCCATACAGTCAAATCACATAAGGATGGCAGTAATAGGATGTCTAGGAAATAAACAAATTTTTACACATATGTTTACAGGGATGGAAATGTATTATGAGGTAAGCCTTTTGTTACGCTTCAGTTATTTCTTGAGTGTCAGCAGTTAAATATATTTCATCTGGCAGTGTAAATGTGAAACCTGAGACTTAAAACTGAGTCATACATCCCTTTACAGTTTCCCTTTGTCTATTTGTTTCTTTTCTGGGCTTTTATAGAATAATTGAAGGGCAAACTGGGAGGAGATAATATAATTTCTAATCTTTTCCATGTTTATGCAAATATGTACAATATGTGCAAATATGTACAAGATTTGTAAAATTTGTTCAGTTTTAACTCAATTTTTTTTCCCTATTTTGAGAGGGACATGTTTCTCTTATTTCAGTTTATCTCAAAGCACTAATTTCCACCATTCCTATATTCATTAAAATACTTTATCTTGCATCTGAATTAATCAACTAATTAAAAGATCAACTAAAAAAGAAGACTAATAGATCAGTTGATGAAACCTGAAGGATGCAGTATATCCTGACATATCTGCTTTACTCTTCTTCTGAATGTAGCTGTGCAGCATGGAATGAGAATGCTGATCTTGCAAGAAAATTCCCCTCTGAAATATTTTTGCAGCCTATACACAAATCTGAGTACTCTAACAATCCCAGTTGTGTAGTAGAAGTTGAAGTGAATAAGCATGGGAGGTCAAAGCTAAAGAGCTAACCTACTGTAATGACAAGAATACCTTGGAAAATCACAAGACAGAAATCTCTTTGGGCAATGAACATGATACTTCAATCATTTATTTATTCATATATTTTAGTCTGGATTGGTTTTGAAATTATTTTTTATTATCCTTTTATTTAATGTTAGTGCTGATATTTTTTAAATAAAAAGGGTCTTCTCATCCCATCTCCAGACAATTAACAAATGTCTTAATAAATTCATGCTATGGAGACTAAAAATTGTATCTATGTACATTAGATAAAGTACTTTACTACCAAGTTTTCTTTTAGGTATTAGGAAGCAGTTTATTTTGATTTTTTTTTTTTTTTTTTAAATAGGAGTAAGAATAATGACTCATGTGTACCTTAAAATTCTTTCAAAATATATTAACTGGGCAATTTATGAAATTACAAAGGACCTGTATACACTGGACAGTTCTGAGTTACATATTAAATTACAGATCAAGTGTGTAATCTGATAAATTCTAAATTAAAAACCACCATGGAGAAAAAAATGCACAAAGCCTACAGAATTTGTAGTACTGCAAGATATGTATTAAAAATGTTGGACTGTTTTTTTTTGGTTTTTTTTTTTTCTGTAATTCTGAACCAAAATTCCCAGCCAGTTTCAGACTGGGATTTCCATTTGCATTAGTGCAGAAAAATATTTGTTTAATGCTAGCCGGTCAGGAAAGGGCAGGCAAACCAAGCTCTACCATGTGTTGTGCATTCCATGGTAAGCTAAAGGCCTGAAGGAAGTCTATCCTTCTAAATGACAATTTGTTCTTTGCTCAGCTGCTGGTGAAGTGCCACATACACTGCTCATTACACAAAAAAGATTTTATTGCTGTAACAGGGCACATTGAATTTAATGTTCACTGAGGACATCATGCAGTTCTCAAGAGTGAGTCACACAAACTTTAGTCATTCTAGCCTCTTTTTGAGCAAACTAGATAAAAGGAAGAAAAAATCTTCAGATATATGCTAGATCTTAGATTTATATAAAGGGAAACTAAGAAAAAAAAGCAAACAAAAATCCATCTTCTTAAAAAGGAACTTGGAACTGAAAGAAATACAGTCAAATTCATGTATTAATGAGAAGAGAACATTCAGTTTCTTGTCACTCAAGTTTTCTAGCTGAGTACCATTCCTTATTGTAGCAAATGCTATGAATTGAAAAATGTGCTGGGAAAGTACTGAGCTCACTGGGATCCTTCCTTTTGAGCTGCACGTACAGCACTGACTGATGACAGACACTGGTTCAGCACCATGAAAAATTTTCATTTTGAAGGACTAGCGAACTCAGGGAAATTCAATTTATATGGAAGTCTTCTGGTCATGTGTGTCTGACAGCCTGTGTCTGCACATTATTGTGGTACCTCACGCATTTTTTCCAAATACTTCTAGGATTTTTAGAAGGGGAAGGTAGGCAATCATGCAGTAAAGAAATATTAAGCAATTACTCATCAGGCAGTATAACCTTCAGAATGTGATCAAAAGCATTCCTTCGGGTTTGCTCTTGCATGTTCTCTTTTTATTTTAACCCATGATAAAAAAAGGACAAAATGCAATCCAATAAATGCTCTCTAATTATGAGCAAATACTTTTTCCCAGTAAGAGTCAGGCATCACTGAACTGTTTAATATTAAATAATACTTTCAATTAAATATTATGCTCTCAAATGTAAAAGAATAAATAACACGAAAAAAATTTAAGTTCTCTGACAGGCTGAGGTGAGAAATCCAGAATCTCAGAATAGTTTCTTTGATATCAGTAACTGTAGATCCGTGTAAAAAACAGAGGAGTACTCAGTAGAAAGATGTGAATGCAGTGACAAAGCATGTGCAAAAATGCAGTAATGATATTTGAGTGTCCTTATTAATTTTTTTTTTTTTCAGTTGCTAAATGAACTCCATGAAAAAAGACAATGCCTTTCTCTCTGGTTTTACTCATGCGTTGAGAAAGTGAAATGTAAGTTCCCTGCTATATCATTTCCTTAGTTTGTCTGTATCCACATACAAACATAAGATTGAGTAATATTTCATTTATTAATTTGTTTACATTAGTCAATCAACCAAATACTCAGTAAAAAGAAAGCCTGACAATTATATCTCCTTTCTCTTTACTTTGTCTAACCCTGTGTTTGCAAATCTTTATACTGACTCTGTATGTCCTTAAGCAGTAAATTCTATCAAAGCATGTTTTATCTCAGGCCTATTGCAAATCTGTAGTTGCTAGTTAGTCACCTGCTTAGGAACCCCACACTGGTCAGGAAACACACATTCCACCATTATAATGGCTTCATGTATAATGGCACAATTTATTTAAAGTACTGTTTCATGGAAACAAGTCCTTAGATTACCCAGGCTCTCAATAAATCATTTGGATTTTTATTATATACTGGTTGCAGGAGAGTGCAGATGTCAATCCTATCTTCCCAGCAACAAGCCTGATTTAATTATCCACAGTTCTTTCCATGCTTGCCCAATGTTTTCTTAATGAAAAAGAGAAATCTGAACACTACAGAGATTCTCATGATTATTTTGTCATGGGTGTGACACACTCAATTATTAGATAGGCAATCCAAAATCACAACTTATGAGATTCCAGTTCTATGGAAAAAAAACCCATCCTGCTAGTACTGTGACTTTCAGCCTTTCCACTTATCAGAGGGTGTAGGGTTTTGTCTTTTCAGAGTCAAAGGTTGGGAGGGTATGCATTATAAGATGTCATCTAGAGCTGACAAAAGGAAAACACATTTCAAAATAAAATTATTTCCAACAAAAACCCAACAAAATCCCAACAACATCCAGGCAAACAAAACCTACCACCCCACCCCCAAAACCTGAAAAAAACAAGTTTGTGAAATTTTCAGCCAAAGTAAGAGGTGGCCAAATAAGAGACGAATGTTTACTTTAAAATGTATGACAGCTTTTTTGCAGGAGGTAGATGATGAATATTTAGGAAAGCAGCCTGTGATATGATGTGTATTTTATATGTTTACTGTAGCTGTTATACTAGTTAATAACTATTAAAAAGACGTAATAATAAAAAAGGAAAGTTCTATGACAAGGTTTAACTGCATTTATAGGGAATTAATATATCTTTAAAAGGACACTGGCAGAAAATCTCAGAGATAAAGAATATGCTGCTCTACCCCCTACTTCTCTCCCCCAGGATGTCTTAAGAACAAATTTCTTCACTAAAGGAGGCTGAGAAGAAAGAATCAGAAAAGTGTAAAACATGCTCATTGCTCCTAGCAATAATCATAAAATCATGCAAAAAACACATAGGGGGCACACTCCTTAAACTGCAAATAAATGAAATAAATGTAAAGAGAGAAAAAGCTGTGATTCATTTTAAAATAGTGCGATGCACATGTTCTCTACAGTCAATGCACTTTCTTAGATAAGAGATGCATCACTACTATAATGCAATATAATACTATATTAGTATCCAGTATAGGATGTTTCATCATTTCTACATGGTAAAAATGGTAGTATCATGGATAATAATTATTTGGTTCCCCTACTAAGCCTGAGAAATTACACAATTTCATTTGTTTTTCTGCTCTAAATCTATGTCTAGGGTGACTACTTAAATGAACTGCTGACTGTATTTTCCATGGAGGAAGGTTAGAGTGATGCAACATATGGCTGAGACATATTAGTGGCATGTTCAGATATGATGGAATTTAGTTCATTAATTTGTCCTGAACGACCATCACAACAGAAAAAGTTTAAGTCAAGAACTAAATGAACTGAATGGACATTTGAATGGGGATAGACATTAGACTAACAGAATACAATCTGTGTATATGTCAAAGGACAGAAAAGGGGTTTGATGTGGGTGATAAAAATATATTGAATAATGTAGGGCCTGAGCATGTTGTAAATGGCATGGAAAAAGACATAGAGATTTTGGCTGGTGGAATGAATTTGGCTGGGAGGAAGTTAATTTTCTTCATAGCAGTCTGTATTTAGATTGGCAATTTAGTATTTTAGATTGGTGAGCAATTCAACTGTTGATGGCACACAATTTGTACCTATTCTTGAGTAGTGCTTGCACAGTGTTAAGACATTATCTGTTTCTTTCTCTGCCCCTGTCAGCAAGTTTGCTACGGGAGGACAAGAAACTGAAAGCTCTAATGAATAGTGTCCCAGTCCATGGCAGCAGGGCTGGATTGAGGTGATCTCTAAGGTCCCTTCCAAACAACACCTCTCTGTGATTTCATGATTACAGAGAAATACAGCCAGAGCACCTCAAGCCAGCTGGCCAAAGGCACATTTCATACTCTATGATGTCATGGTAAACAACAAAACTGGGGCTGGGGTATTTCCAAAGTATCCACTGCCCAAGGACTGGCTGGCCATTGTTCTGCAGGTGGCAATGACTGCTTTTGCACCACTTGGGTTTGAGGGTTTCTTTTTGCTTGCTTGTTTGGGGGGGAGGGGGTTGTTTTGTTTTGGTTTTTTTCCCCATAAGTTATTAGACTGCCTTTATCTCAACCCAGAAGTTTGGGTTGTTTCCCCCTGCTTTTGCATTTCCAGTTCTCTCCCTCATCCAACTGGGTGGGGTCTTACCTGCCACCTGGGGCCAGCACACCATATACAGGAAATGGAAGTATAAATACAATTAAAATTAGTAATAGCCCTTTTGTTTCTACCCCTTTTCCTGGTGCTGTTCTACCACTTATTATACTCTTCAGTGTTCAAAACCTGATGGCTGTGTGAAGATGGTGGGGACAGGGTTGTATCATAGCAAGTTGTCAGTGTCTGCAGTCACTTGTTGGAGAAATACCATGCTCATGTTAATGGTTTGTTTTTTCTGCTTCAGAAACAACATTTACGTTTGATAACACAGTTTTACAATTTTGATCTTTCTTCATTAGTCTGCAGCTCCATATTGCTCCAAATTCATGATATATGTGCTTTTTATGTCTTTTAGATAGCTTTGCCCAGATCTGTATTTCTTTAATTGACCGTGGAAGAGCTGATTATAGCCCTGAGGTCTTTTGTGCCAGACCAAAATCTCATCCCTTACCCCATAGCTGCACTCTTCTACAGTGTCTTCTTTGTCTACACTTCTGAAAGCACCTGCTGTTCAATTAAACTGATTCTCTATGTTGTCATATTAAGGTTATAAATATCTAATTCTGGATAGAATAGTTACTAGTTGTTACTAATGTCTATTTAAAACTTGTGTTATATCATACACAAATAAAAGTACAATAAAATAGTCATAGACTGCTGGTCTCTTATAGAGAAAATGATGATAGAGCTAAACCAAGCAAAAACAAAGCTACAGGAAAGTTGAGAAAAGTTCCAACAGAGCAAATCTGAAAAACAGCAGTTGTGACACTTTTGACTTCAGTACAAGGCTCACAACCCATTATTGGCAATATAGGGCTACATGTTAAAATTAGCAAAAAGAGAAAGAAAATCAGTTAATATTTCTGAAATAAAATGATAGTTATAGTGAGAGGGAAAGGAATGGTATTGGTAAATTTTGCTTTTCAGTAGAAGTGAAATGTTTCAGGATTAGTGTCAAGTACCTGAATGCAGAGTAGCAAGTGCCTGCTTCCATTTCTTACTGCAGGCTAGGTTCCAGTATTCATGGGTTATTTCTTTATATAGAACTGCATTCACAGCAAGTATTCAAAAATATTCAAGAAGAATTTTCTATTAATTTCATCTGAATATATAGCAGCCTTTAACTGTAGCTTATTCAGGTAGGGCTGAAAATATTTATATTTGCATGCAGATAAATACATGCCTACCCAACAAAAACTTCAGCAAGTTATGGTGGGAGTTTTATTGCCTGTAATTAAGATAGTGTTGCTATTACTATAGTCAAATACTTCGAAAAGTTCAGTTTGACAGAAGTGGGAAAACCAGTGAGCATCACAAAGAAGTGCAAGTGACAGTGGATGGATTTTTGAGAAATAGTCATACTCATTTTGTGACCCAAAGTCAGGCTGAGGTGTCAGTCAGGTTGTCTCTGAGGACATCAGTATGGAGTAAGCTAAATCAGAGACCAATAGCAGAATTGTATGAAGTCTTATTTGTTCGTTTGACTGTTGCTATTGAAGCCAGAAAGACTGAACTGGAATAAAATCTAAAACTAAATTAATCTCATTAATTTTTAAAATACTCAGCAATTTCTAAAGTATACTATATAACAAAATATTTAGGGTCCTAATTTAGCCTCACAGATCTCAAAATCTTGGCTTGACTGTGAACAAGAATCATATTATAATGGATTGTTATGAGATGCAATCTGCCAGCTCAATCTTAAGGTTTTTTTGCATTTTTTATCCTTTTTACTTCAAAAGAGAAAAACATGTATCATAACTTCAGATGAAAAGAATTGGGTATAATACTAAAAATAATACACTGGTTCTCCTAAAAGAAATTTAGCTTTTTGTTTGGTACTTCAAACTCGGTGGATGCATTTGGTATGTAGGAAGAAGTAAAGGTAAAGTGAAGTATAAGGGAAAATATTTGGAATGATAATTGAGCAGAAGAATGAGAGGAAAGAAAAGCAGCTTGAGGAGCAGTGGCTATACAAAGATCAAGAAGCTAATTAACCAAGGAAGGATTAAAAATAAGATTACTTCATTTATTCCTTTGGGAGACAGAGGAGTTGTTAATTCATATTTTCTTTAGACAGCTGACAGTTGGTTAACAGCCTGAGAGGAAGTAAATCACCCAGAGGTCACAGAAAGTGCTCTCCAGGCTGCAGATTCCCTCTTCCACCACAAAAGTATCCTCCTGATTGAGTAAATCCCTTTTGCTGACACATGGCCACTGCTGCCTGTTGCCACTGATCCATGAACTTCACTGCATGATTGCACTGTTGTCAACAGGAGGAAAAGACTGAATCATGGCAGCACAAAATGCTCCAAGATACAAGGGACACAGAGAACTCCCAAGTAATTCAACCTGTCATGCTCTGTTTTCAGGCCAAAGTAAATCTAGTAAAGGCCAAATGGACAAACTAGATTTATAGTTCATACTTTAATTCAATATGAATAACTCAATATGAATAATGTTATTTAGCACCATGCTTGACATTTGTTATACTGTATGATGGGGTTTATTCTTTAGAATACAATACCAGAACATCAGCAAGTTTGATTGCTTTTTGTTTAAATTGTTTAAAATCATCTATTAAAATAAATGATATTTTACAAAAATAAGAAACTGGAAAATCTAGATGAAGATAATTAGAATAGAAATATTATCTTTATAGTTTTACAGGTAAAAGAAAGTGGAAGAAAATAATAAATGCCACATGCATTAGTTGTAAACATCAAGAACACTGATCTGGATTGATCTGCTGTTTGTACTTTTATGCAAATCTTGCCATTCATGGTTAATCTTTAGAAAACACAGATCAAAACAGGAGAATGTAGTAGCTTCCAAACAGAAGTTTGACAGCGACTGACAATACTACTGTATTCCAAATATTTCTGAAAAAACTTTGACAACTTAAAAGAAAAAAAACAAGAACCAAACCAAAACAATTAACTGGGATATTAGATGCTGTATTGGGGGGGGAAAGAAGTGTACCTGTCCCCTACATGTATCATAACTAAATATAGAACGTCAAAAACACAGGGTACACATAACACTACCAGTTTATTATGGCAATCAGGAAATATAAAAGCAACTGTATTTCCTACAAAAAATCTGAAGCTTTTAGAATTCACCTCTATGCTTTTGTAACTGCCACTAGCTCAACAAAAATTGCATCCATTTTTAATAGCTAAGAATGTGACTGCTAATATTAGTCTGTATATTCCATTATAAAGAATATTTTGGTTATCTCAACCATTAGCTATGTTAACAGTACGAATAGTCATATATGTAAGTTTTAGTTTTATTTATATATTAAAAGCCATTTTCATTTACAGACTTTTGAAAATACTTTTAATAATCATGCTTAAAATACAAAAAATAATCCTCTGGAACATTAAAAAGATAAATTAAAAGTAAATAACATAATGCATAAATATATGCATAAATGCATAACATTGCTACTTTGTCACGTGTTGCTGTTGTTGAAACAAACAAGAAAAGAGTCTTGTTTGAGTCTATTTGAGGTTGTTAGACATGGATGTTGATGCTATTATGACATTTCCAGCCAGATTTTTAATTACATGATTTTTATTATGTTCACATGAACACATTCTGTTATTCTTCTGCCAGAGTCCCCAGCTCTGTATGACTCTTCTGTTATACCACCCCAAACAGGTTCTTTTAGATAGTCCACATGCAGTGTGTAGTTAAATAACAAACTTACTTATGAAAGACACTTGATGTTGCATGAGATTTACAAATTAGCAGAGTGATGCAAACTATATTGCATAGCAGAATAAGAACCTAATTTATATCTAACAGAATGCATAGCAATTGCAACACACAGTTCAATGCCATTGTCATTCTCAAAATCAGTGTCTATAATGTGATCACCACCACCACAATGCTGAGCATCCCCAGCCCTCAGAAAGGAGTACAGGAGTTGAAGCCAGCTGAAGCCTATTACACCCTTCAAAATACTTTTGATTTTCTCAGTCTCCATGAGCTATGTCAGGCTGAGCCACATATTGACTCCTCCTCCTCCCCGCCCCCATGCTTGTCTAGCCCCCATGCTTGTCTAGCTAAATTAGGGGCACACTTGCACTGTTTTAACGAGCTGAACATTTACACTACCTGTTGATCCACTCTGGAGTCCTGTGCCCTGAGATACAATTGGCTCCTACAACAGCTGTAGGCAGTCACAGCCTGCATGACTCCCAGAGCTTTACAGGCTCATCTCCCTCACTGTTCTCCTCTGAGCATTCTCTCTATGTAGGGATTTATTGGTCACTAACACCTTTCTTCTCAAAATATTTTGATGTCAGGAATTGAAAGTTTTGTTAAAAGGGCAAGGTTAAAGAAATTCTCTTTGTACTTGAAGGAAAAAGTGATGAGATTTGAGGTTAACTCAGCATAATCGATAAGCAAACTCCTTAGTACAGCTATTATTGGCAACTCATTTTTATTAGTATTTATATTTTGAATACTATAAAAAGTATTTATATTTTTGTTTGTTATTCCAGTATTAATACTGGAATTCCGGGCACACCTTGAATTTACAACTCTTAAGCTGTCTTGGTATCTGTCTGTATATGTTTTGACTGAAGAGTCCTTCTTGCATGGCCAGCATAATCAGTTTCAGCACTGTTGGAAGGATATAATGTCAAGTGTTGTTTTCACACCCAAACCAATTTGAGCTATTAAAGCTAAAGAGAATTTTTACATAATAAAATCTATTCTTCTGAGCAGCAAGATACAAGCAGTATTAGTGAACTCTGTTTCTCATGAGACTATACACCCCACTATTTACGCAAGTAAATTTCTAAGATGTGAAATTATAAATATTTCCAGAAAATTGACTATAAATGCATTTTTCCTAGCTAGGGATATTATGAATGATTCAATTTTGAAAATATTTAGAAGACATTCAGATGCTTGGGACTGACATAATTTGTTGCATATTTCTTTATTTCGCAGGTAAGCTTTCTTTGAAATATTTCACTCTGCTTTCCTTTTCTAACCATCTAGCTAACATCCACTGTGTATTCTGTTATCTCTATTATCACTGTGTTGTTTACATTTTCAGTAATTTGAATTTCTATTTAGATGCCTGTAACATAGATACAGTGTGTGGAAGCATAATTTCCCATTTCATTTATGTGCTTGGCTCATAATTGCATAAAAAAACAAAGAGAAAAAAAAAAACAAACAAACAGAAAAACCCTGACTACTTTGTTATCCTGTTTTGTGGATACTTTATCTTGTGGGCCATTATGAGTATTCTTTAGATTCATGTTTTCATGGTAAACTGACAGCTACCAATACCATTCTTTGTCTAAATAATCACTAAAACATTCCAACCAAAAAGGGTAATTAACAATTGCATATAAAAATAGCATAGCAAAAGCAAAGCATGCAGAGGCTACAGTATGGAATAAATATACAAGCTTGAAAAATATATAGATACTGAAACATGGTAGATTCCATCTGAGCATCAGGAAATAGCTTTTTTAAGTACTAGCACATGTTGCCCACAGAGGCTGCAGAATATTAGATGGGAGTAGAGGCTGTACAGCATGGAGATTGCTGGAAGATACTCAAAAGTCATTTGGACATGGTCCTGGGAAAAATATTGCAACTGACCCTGCCTCAGTAGGGGGACTAGACTAGGTGACCAAAAAAAAAAATCTCAAACTGGCAAACCTAAAGCACTACACCACCACATGTCCCTTCCAACACCAACCTTTACTTGATTTTTTAAGTTTCCTTTCAGACAAATTTTATAGCAGGATAGGGGAGGCAATGAATTTGACATTGCTAGCAAAGCTCTAATGAACCTCATAGAAAAGATTACAACAATCTATTAAATCAATGTAGAAGTAAAAGTGATTTTATTGATAAACAGTGAGCTAACTTCTTAGAATATTTTTTTCCTCTGTCTTACAGCTTTATGCTCCAGGGTTTTTAAATATAGAACTCAGCCTTGTCATGTTGCCTGTTGTATTCCACTGGGACAGATTTTATGCTGTTTCAGGTTACACTCTACAGAAGACATTCAAATCCATTTCTTTATCCTCAACTTTATACTCTGATGTGCAGTCCCTTTTGCAGTTCTTAGCTGAGGCTTTTATTTATGGAGAGGAATGAAGAGCTAAAGATTGCCATAATACCAGAAGGAATTTTCACAGTCAGGAGCTGTATCCCCAAAACTGTAGGTAAGTCATTCAATGGATACACTGGCCCTCTGAGTTGAGTCCCTCTGACATGAGAAAAAAACATAACTTGTGGTACATTTTTGTATAGACCACTAGTTAATTTGTTGTTGAAACAAAAATCTGTTATGCCTTCATAACAGTGTGAGTTATGAAGTGTCCTTCAATTATGTCTGCTGTTGCTCTAGAGTTCTTTGAGAGTTTTACACTGCAAGTAGACAGAAGCTGGTAAGACATACAAATATTAAAATCCTGCATTTGGCAGGAATACCTGGGGTTATGGTAGTAAATATTTATTTGTGGCAGGCAGAGCTAGATTTACCTATAAAGAAAAACATGTGATAAGTATTTGTATGTGACCTGTCATGCCAGCTTTTTCTAAAGTAATTGAGAGGTTACATTCTTTTCTTTTTCGTGTTATTCAGGATCATGTCACTAAGACAAGGCATCTATAACTTTGAAAATTCTAATAGAGCTTATAGCAAACTATCTTTTCAGAAAATCTTAAAATATTTTAAAATGAGACAAATTCTTTGGAAACTGTACATGAAATTTATAGATAACTTTTATTAGCATTAAACTGAATATAAATTCTACCACATGTGGTCTTAAGTATAGAAATCATATTTAGAATCTAACAAACCCTGTGTATGGACCTTAAAGAAAACTCAGATAATTATGACTCAAATATATAGCCATGTCTGCAAGCAAAGAGCAGTTCATTCAGATGCTTCCAGTGTTCACAAATTTTTCAACAGTTCTGAGGAAGCCTAATAAATTTACTGTTACTGAAATGCAACAGTTGTTCAACAAATCACATCTGTCCTGCCTTAGGCCAGTAATAAAGATAACTAACTTCTCCAACAGAAACATCAAGAGATCTTTAAATGTTCAAAAGGTAGATGACCCAACATGAATTTGGCCAGAAGACTGGAGTTAATAATCTATATTTCAGTATTCTGGTATCTAAAAAGAGATTTCTTGTTGCATTTGAAAAGTATCACCACCAGCAAGAATTTCTCATATCAGTAGAAATTTTGTAAAAAATAACCTGGCTGAAAAAGAGAGGAAAAAAATAAAGGCAGCTCTCTCTATAAACACGAAAGACATGTAAAGGATAATAAATAACAGTCCCCACTGTATTTGAGGGTGCCATAGAAATAGAAATCACAGACTAGATACCATTTCTGTAATAAGAGATTCTTAAACACTTGTCACTTTTTTTAGTTAATACAGTAGAATAACTATGAAAATATGATGCAATGCCTTACATCAGTGTCTTATTCAACAAGATAATAGATTACCTTCTGCTTTTTCTTTCCCATATGTAATACCATATTTTCCCGCCTAAACTCAGATACTTTCTCCTTCAGATGGTCTGACATAATTACCTAAAGAAAAAAATTTACTAATTTTTCTTTATTCCCAAGTTTGATGATGACTCTTTTTATTTAAGTCTTGAAGAAGAACCAATAAGCCTGACAGCTTATCTTTTTGAAGTGTAAAAAATTTACTCATTGTTTCAAAATGAAAAAAAAAAAAACCAAAAAAATATCAGAATTTAAAAAGAAAACCAAGAAAAACACAAAAAACCCAAACCAACCAAAAAACCACCCCAAAAATAACAGAAAAAACCCAACCAACCAAAAAAACACAAAAAAAAAAAAATCACCCAAACCGGAAAAAATAATTCATAATATATTTCTAATTTACTATGTTAAAATCCCACCACATCAGATTAAAATTGGATGTGCTAGACAGCCACCTGAATAAAATGGAGAAAAGATAAATCTTGTAGTCTATGCTAGAGAGGGGAAAAAACAAAAAAGAATAACACTCAGGCTTCCATATGTGAGAAAAGAATTAAGAAATTGAGTCAATTGCCTACATTTTATAATGTATAGACAGAGAATGATGGTAAATAATGTTAACTAAACAGCTAAATTTTCAATGGAATAACCAAGATTATTATGAAGAATATAAAAAAGCAGGTGTAAATTTATTTGAATATGCAGTACTTTGAAAAAAGCATTTTGCACAAACCTTACATCTGCTCGAAACAAAGGTGTAGTTACTAATAGGAAAAAAAAAAGAAGACTAAATAAGTAACCCTGTTAAACATCACTCTCTGCCAAACCTGAAAACTGGATAAATAAAATCTCTTACTCAGTTTGGATTTAGATTTGAAAGCACTGCTTCCAGTTACATTTTAAAGCTTAAGAAAGCACTTGTCTTTCATTACCTGAAAATGAGATTTTTTACAGTACTTAGCTCAACTCAATTGCATATATTATTTACCAGGAATTAGTGGTTTACCATCATTCTCTAATAGTGGTAAAAGTAGGATCATATGTTTTAGATGCATAAAAACCCCAACACCAGATATTAAAAAAAATTGGAGTAAAATCCCAGTTGATTTGGATACAGTGAAATGAGTCTAGAACCAATTCATACCTATAATAGAAATAAATGCTGATTAAAAATATGGGGAACAGAGCCAAGGCAAAATTATCACAAAATAATTAACATAGGATTAAATCATAATCAAAGTAGAGGAAGCTAAAGAATGTGCTGCAGTAGAACATATAAGTGCAACTTTTCTCCAAGTGCTCTTCATGAGATATATCACTATTTATTTGTGTGCCTTGATAAGGGCAAGTAAAGAATTCTTATGGATTTGCTCCTGGACTGTTATTTTTCAATATATGCGGCCTTACTTCTGCAATAACTAAGAAGAGTCAGAAAGAAATTTCAAGAACTGAATCTTATTCCATGCTGTATGCATCATAAAGACAGTCACAAACAGTGAAAAAAATTACAAACAAACACAATTACTCTCTTATTCTAGAGGGTACAAATAAAACTGAGGCACATGTACATGCACAAATCTGTATTAGTGGGGTCTCTAGCTCATGGAGTACACTGACTTCAAAATTACTTTAGGAAAAAAAAAAGTAAAATTATGGGGGTAATGGGGGAAACAGAGGGGGAAAAATCTCTCTCCCAATTCATGTATACTTTTTTAATGTATTAATAACAGTTGTCTATTATGTTACCTACTAGGTCTTCAAGTTAAAAACTAAAAAGTATGAGAGGATGGGCGATGAGTTTTTATAATGGAGTTAGACAATATCTATAAGGCAACAGTGAGTAAGCAGAAGAAGAAAAGAGTGTTTTAAACAGTAATGATATTAACTTTCTACAAGGAACCTGACCTAACAGACATAACTATCCTGCAGAGTCTGACACTGTAAGACTGTGAGGATAGCAGCTCCTGAGGTACCGGGTAAAGACACTGTCAGAGCATCTTCAAGATGCATAATGAAAGGTTGCAAGAGTACAAGTGAGCAGCAGGCTACAGAATAGAAAGAAAAAGGTCCTTGGTATAACAAAAGTTAAAGCATCTACAACACTCTGCAATACAGTAGAAATTTTATTGGGACAGAAAGTTCTCTAAATATCTCTAAATTAGTCTCCAAATTTGATGATCCTGCCTGTGATTTTTATTGTTTAGCTATCTCAGTGGGTTGATTGCTCCACATTAAGAGTAAATCCTGGGAAATTCTGCGCTCATGAGAACTGCTTCAGATTTTGCAAAATAAGCAGGAAGTAGTTCCTTCTGTCTTTGATACACTTGACTAATTCTGCATTAACACTGTCAGCCTATTCTGCATGCAGACTATCTCTGTATGGTGCATTATCAGCAAGCAAACTTATTTTGAGCATATTAGAATTGCTGGGTATCTGACAGTGAAGAAAATATGGGCAGAAACATGATTCATGACCTTCATTAACTCATACACTTTAATAATGGTTAAAAAATAGTCAATGAATATTAATTAGCTAATTTCTTTTTCCTTTAAAGGATGTTTGTAGTATTTAAAAACATGTATGATAGAAGTTGTGTAGCAATCTGTGTAGTGCATACAGAAAAGTTAAACATGGAATTTACCAGGAAACATTATAATTGTAGTTGAGAAACTTTTTCAGTCATTGGATCTTCAGAGTCATAGCATGAACCGTTGTCTCAGGTTTACATAAATCATTATTCTAATACCATGTAGTGATCACGTGACATCAGAGTGTCTAAGAGGTTATGGGAGTTAACATTAGAATTATTTCAAAATAATGAAAATATGACATTAATAAGAACAGCAGCTACACAGAGAAACAGCAATTTTGCTTTAATTGCTTACAAAACATTGCAGAGTCCTAGCAGAAGTGTATTAAGGAGTTACAGAGCCAAAAGCTTAAAAGGTTAAGAAAAGCTATGACTAATATAATTAATCATAACTTAATAAGACCTGTTTATGTGCACACCTTCTGTTACAGTTTTACTTATGACCCAACTTTTATACTATGGATTCCCTGATCCATTAAGTTTACAAAACAGATAATTCTGAGAATAAATCCCAGTTGTCAGAGGAAAATATTTCATGCTGGATTTGACAGCCTGAGAGAGGCAAAGCTGCTAGAACTCCTTGCCCCCATGTCCAGCTTGAAGTGAGGCTGAAAATATGTTCCCAGTGGACAAATACAAAGAGAGAACATTTGTATATACACTTATGTGAAGGGCTGTCCACACAGATCCCAGAGACACACACAGAGCATTCACATGAACACAGACAGCATCAACAGGCTCATCCTGCTGCCCTTTCTGGTTGAGCCAGAACAGAGTTCAGTACCTCTGAAATATGTTTATCCCTGCAGCAGCTGCATTCAGACACCCAGTGGCTGTGCCTGGATCCCAGCATCCCCAGTTGCTGGCATCTGAATTTACAAGTGCCCAAGGTCACAATGGTACTCCGTTTCTTGGTACAGATCATTTCACTCACACAGAGAGATGTCCAGCAGTTCCCTGGCGCCATAGCCAAGCCACTGTGCTCTTGCCCTTAGACACATATAAATGCTTTCATACCCAGAGCAAGTCCTTGGTCCAGGACACTTCACCTATTCACTGCATAATCTGGATTGGCCTCCTTCACATCCCAACAATCGCTTCAATTCCTGTACCAGCGGCCCTCATACACAGAACTATAGAACATCCTGAATTGGAAGGGACTCACAAGATCATCAAAGTCCAGCTCCTGACCCCGCAAAGATCCCCTCAAGAATCACACCATGTGTCTGCAAGTGTTGTCCAAAAGCTTCTTGTACTCGGGGTGCTTGGGCACTGGAACAGGCTGCCAGAAAAGCTGTTACGACTCCCAGTCTGCCATTGTGTGGAGGACTATTTTCTAATATCCAACCTAAAACTCCCCTGACTCGAGGCCACACCCTCAGGTCCTGTCACTGGTCACCACAGAGAAAAACTGCCCCTCCTCTTCCCCTCGTGAGGAAGCCGTAGACTTCAATTAGGTCTACTGACTGTCTCTTCTGCTCCAGGCTGAACAGACCAAGTGACCTCAGCTGCTCCTCTTACGGCTTTCTCTCTAAACTCTTTACCATCTTCATGGCCCTTCCTTGAATACTCTTATATTGTGGTGCCCAAAACTGCTCAAAAGACCTGAGGTGAGGCTGCCCTGGTGCAGAGCAGGGTGGCACAATCCCCTCCCTTGCCCAGCTGGCGATGCTGGGCCTGATGCACCCCAGGACCCAGTTTGCCCTCCTGGATGGCAGGATACTGCTGACTCACATTCCAGTTGCCATCTAACCAGGATCCCCTGGAATACTTTTCCATGGCGCTGCACTCCAGCCTTTTATTACATTCAGGGTTGCCCTGTCCCAGATGCAGAATCCAGCTCTTGTCCTTGTTAAACTTCATACGTGCACATGCACAGAGTAAGGATATTCTTACCAGACCATAATTGATGGTGGAGTTTAGTAAAAGATAGGACAGACCACAGTGATTCAGGTACAGGGCATGGACAAATAAGCCTATTGATCAGCCCCTGCTTACATGAGAATGGACAATTTTTTTCTCTTACCCTTCTAATTCCCACATTTATTCCTCCCCCCGCCAAAAAAAAAAAAAAGTTTCCCTTTCCCACCTTTGATTTCTCTTCTGAATACCTCCTGAAAAATCCTGTGGAATCCCAAAATGTTCTTCCTGTACAATCCATAGCATTTCCTCCATTTTTAGGCAGCAAATATCTTAATCTAAAAGGTGATCAGGAGAGCCGGTTCTATTCACAGATTCCATGTCTCGAGAATGGGGCTGATGGCAGGGCCTGGACAGTGTGTGCCATCCTTAATCTTTACTTTGGCTTCCTGTCACTGTGCTCCTGTGCTCCCCAGGTGTTGCAGAGATGGGCCTTTGGTGGGCTGATGGCTCTTCTGGGATGTGGCGGGAGCTGCCAGGCAGGGTATGATTTCTATCCCAGAGCCTGCTGTTGTCTCTCTGTGCTCCCTTGAACCACATCCTAAACCTGGGTGTGTAAGGGAGACTGATGTCTGCAGGACTCCTACTTCAATTGTTCTAAACACTGGAAAGCATTAGGTAAATGAGCAGAAGCCTGCAGGAGTTATGGACAAGGTAGCTGAGAAATGCCCAGAGAAATGATCTGGTTTCAGGTCTCTGCTCAGCTTCCCTGTATAAATCTGGATCAGTCACTTAAAGCACATTTTCACAGGTGGACAATGATTATGTATCCTTCATTTTCTGGGTGAATGACTTTATTCCCTATGGTCTGATTTGCAAAACAACTGGGTACTCATAACTGCAGCATAAGCTACTTAGAGTTGTGCTTTGAATACATATACTGTAATAAAAAATTATATTCTCTAAAAATCTGATCCAGGTTATGTGAAATTGGGCACATAAAATTAGTGACTCATTTTGACCTTATTATCTCAATGTCTTTGTTCTCATCCTATGTTTTATTAATTAAATAGAACATAAATAAAAATGATATCCTTCTTCATAATGGTTCTACAAAAATCAGTTTGTGTTGGGGAAGCTGCCAGTTACTGTTGCTATTATTTCGTATTATTGATATGAAACCAAAATATTTTGTGATGGAATAAAATACTGTAGGAGCATAGGAGCCTTCTTCACATATCTTTTCTTATCCTTCATTTTCTAATACAACAGATATTATTTATGCTACTTCGTTTTAGGGATTCTCCTTTCTAAAAGATCTCAGGAAATTGTGCTCCTCCCTACAACATTGTGGCCTTATCCCTAAAGCAGTTTGGGTATATGGCCTGTCACACATAGGTGCCAGTTCTACTTTACTGAGGCTCTTTACTAAGAAGATGGTTGCATGTGATTTTCAATACATTTTTGACCAAGTCAGATAATATCTACGTGTATTAGTATTGATACATCACATATTAGCAAATGTTGTTGCAATGAATACCATACAAAAATTAGTGAGCAAAAATTTTGTACTCAGAGAAGGTTTAAAATATTGTAGAAACACAGTGACAGAGGAAACAATTGTAAACTCTATGAGCACAACACATTCCACTTAGTAGAAAAGTATTTACAATGTGATGCTAGTGTAATACTGAAGACAGTTTCAATGCATCTGCAAAACACGAGATTAATCCTGCAGTATTATTTCTTTTGGTTATTCAGCTTTGCAAATTTAATAACTTTAAAGTTTTCCTTGTGTTTAATAAATAAAGCTGCATAAGATTCTTATTAAGACTCACAATTGAATATATTTTAATCGACTGTTGAAAAGCTGTCAGCTTTCAGAAAAAGAGACAAATGCTAAGAAAATTGTCTATACTAGGTTAACACTGATTTAACTATGTGAATGAAATGAACAAATGTTCAGTTGACTTTTATGTTTTTGAGTTATGATAACAATGAAAACTAATGAGTCATATAATTATAAGAAAAATAAGAATAGAGGGAAATACGATAAAGTTAAAATTAAAAATGTGTTTTTACAATTTTATTTAAGCAGACATTCTTTTGTATAGAATCTGTGTAGAATGTGATTTTATTTTCTTGAAACTCTATTACAAAATAACTTAGGACAGATTGAAATTACTTTCTATGATCAGTATTGAAAGATGGAAGCATTTTTGGAAGCCAATTTTTAAACATAGAAAAATATTTTATTTGCATCCTGATCTTCTTTTTTTTTTTTTTTTTTTTTTTTTTTTTTTTCCAAACATATCCAAGAATATCCCTACTTCCTTTAATTCATATTGTACTTTCCAGGAATAATAACAAAAACCCCAAACTTTGGTCAGCTATATTCTTCCAGAAATATCAACAAAAGTGTTTGACCACATAATAGGAGAAAAAAAAATTAAAAATTAATGAAATACATATCTAATACACACTAAATGGCAGTTTTCAGGTACTGTGTAGTTCTGTTGATGCCATGAAATGTACAGCACAGAGTCATCCTATAGCAGTGTAGGGATAAGTAAGAAGACTCAAAGAGATATCTCTTGGTCTTGTATTATTTTGATGATGCAGGGTAGGGTCCAAAGTGTGTTTATAACTATTGTAACTTATTTTTGCTGTCCATTTCTGTATATTTAGGAGGTATTTTTGAGACATGTATGATGCAATATTTGCAACCCAGTAAATACTGAAAAATTCTGTAGAAAACATTATCTTTTTTGGAGTGCTACTCAGTGCTCTGTGATGAATTTATGAAAAATCTTTCCTTAGGCATGCAAATTCCTCTTCAACTTAATTTCATGCATGAGTCATTCATAACAAAGATCCATGTTCAACCTCCCAAAGCATCCCTATATCATCTCCCATAATTCTTGCTTTACTCTGTCCAGCTCTATTAGTCCCATCTTGGTTCTCTTTTAGAAATTGTTTACCCATTAGGTTGTGTAAGTCCTACTTCTTTCAGCAAAACCTTTTGTTCCATGGCTTTGCCATTTAATTTATACACTCTTGATAAATAACTATTGATAAATAAATAGGTATATTTATTTTTTTTATTAAACAGAGTTTAATAAACAGAGTTTTTATAAACAGATTTTATTAAACAGAGTTTTCACTGTTTGTTGTGCCTGCAATAATATAAGTGAAACTAATTCATAAGAAAAACATCTAAATTGTCACTTTTACTTTGTTAAGTCATGTTGTCAAGGAAACAGGGATGACCTGCTCAAGAGGGAAAAAGTATTTTATGTTTATGAGGATTTCAGTAGTTCATCTGTATTTTTTTTTCATTAACAGAGACTAATTTTAATCCCTACAGCATGCAGTAATACAGACTAAACTTCCATAGTCAATTTGCATCAGATATAAGAAATAAATTTTTAATGATTTGCAGCTCATTTGATAGTGGTTGTTTTATATTTGATTACAAGAAGTAAAACTTTTTTGTCATCTACTTTACAAAGCTTTTCTACCCGCAAACACTCGTAATGCTTGAATTTTACTTTTTCTACTTCACAGAGGTTTTGTATTCCTTTAAAGAATATCTGAAAGAAATTGTCAGCATGCCCTGAATCTTATGAGCCATCCTTGTAGCCAGTGAACTTAGAAGCCTTGCTTGTAACTGAAAATTGCATACTACTTAATGAGTGATGTGATCAGATTGTAGAACACATGAAGTTTATGCAACAGCCACAAAATTCTATACAAGTTCAATATTTTCATGTTTCATTTTCATGTTCAGAAAACAGACCTTTTTCCCCTTTAACTGAGTTTAAAAAAAAGATGTACAAAGATGGTGCAAAGACTAGGTGTCATGGTCAAGGACTATCATGTCACTTCTGTAGCTGTTCTTCATTAGACTGCAAGGTGGATACCTTTGTTTAATCTTGTGATAATAGTCTTCCTTACTTTGATGTAAATTACTCTAGTATAAAAACTAATAGTGCTGAAACTTGCTTTGAATTTAGCCCTACACATTTGCTACAGTAGAAGTTGTGCTGTCTTAGCTGGCTAGAAAAACTACTTACTGGCTCAGACATCTCTTCAGGCTCCATATGCCAATTGCAGTTATGATCAGGAGAAATGTCTAACACTTAGCTCAATGAATATAGTTAACTCCCAGCTTTTTATCTGGCCCCCTCTGTAGACCATCTCAAATTTTAAGGGTTGCCTATGCAGGAAAAGCCCAGAAAAAGAAACAAGAGCTGAACTGTTAAGAGGACAAATCAAAACTCTTTGATTGAATACAACTCTCAAGAAGGCCAGCACATTAAAGGAAAGCTTTTGTTACTATGTTGTTAGCATTAGCAACTGATGTGCAGAACAGGTTTTTTGAAGACAGAAGTGCCAAATGAAAAGAAATAGTAGAAGCAGATTTAGATCAACCTATAAAAATATAGAAGGGTGAAAACTTCAGAATATTTTCTCTTATCCTAAGGATACGCTTAAATATTTTGAAGTTTAATATCTATGACTTGACAATATTTTGGGACAAAAACCGTGTGATATTCCTTTTCATATTTTCTTTTCCTTTGGAAAAATTTGCTGTTTGAAATAACAAAAATGGAAATGGATATCAGCTCTTTACTTTCCTAAGTTACCTTAAAGTCCAGAAATAGCACAAGGCATCAGGCATTCCTTTCATTCCAGTATGAACTCTTAGGTTTCATGGCTTGAGAATCCTAATCACACAGTTTGGACACAAACTTTATGTGACATCCTGATGGAGAGAAAGTTCAACTCTGTTATGGGTTATCCCATAGCTCTGTGAAACTGCTGACTAAGGGCATAAAATTGGCTGTTGCATTCATTTGACCATTATGAAGTTTCTTCTGTGGAATTGATGGGTAGAAGTTGTAAAAATCTACTCCAGTTATGCAAAGAAAATTACTTCAGTCCCAGTAATTTACTTTCTGGAAGGGAATATTTCTCAGCTTCTCTTCACAGTATTGAAGAGCACCCAAATAACCTACACAGTGTGAACATAGGATAGAGTTAAGATTGAAGAGTATGACAAACTATGGATGAATAATCATAATGAGATACCAGGTTGATCTCACAGAATATGAGAGATTCATTATTTTCATGATTATAGAATCATAGACTCATTAAGGTTAGAAAATACCTCCAAGATCATCAAGTCCAACCTTAGACTGAAAACCAGCCTTATTTCTTTAATCTAATATCTTTTGTAACCTGTATTTTAGACCTGCATTTACCTTTGTTTCTATCTTCTCATAATAATAACTCCACCCTGACTACTGTTCTGGGTTACATTTCTTTTCCAATGCACTTTTGTTGCATATAACTAACTACCTGTGGAACCAGGTGTATGACAGTGAGAGCCTGTGTGTATTCATACACATTCTATATGCTCACATATGTGGAAATACTACAAATGTCTAAATATTCAAACATCTCTCTGCTTATTAGAAAATCAACATTACTGGTTTGCTAGACAAAGTGTCATAAACAAATTGTCTGTTACTTTAGCTCAGTCTCTTGCAGTTCATTTTTCTATTCCTTTTTCCTTTACCTTCACCCATCTTATTTTCCTTTCCCTGTGTACCTGTCCAGATACATGTACTACCCCATACATTTTGCCTTCTCCAAACATTTATCTCATTTTTTTCTTCTTCTTATATCTCATTTTTTGTCATGCTACCTGACTGTCAGGCCTATGTGCATGTTTCTAAGATATTGATAGAAATGAATGCCTTCATTAAGACTGCATCTCTGTTTCTACTATAGAGTTTCAAGTAATATCATACGAATACTGTGAGACAAGATTTATTTTGGTTAAAACTTGTCAACAAATACTGTTTGCCTTTGAAAATTATGTTTTATATTTCTGTTTTCATCATTCTGAACCTTCAGTTCAGACAGACACTTCAAATTGATTGGTTTTGAACAATAACAAAAATAAAATATATATACTAATGATTCATAGTTCAGTAAACTGGCCTTAGAAAGATTGTTTCAGGGTGACCTCTGATTTTTCACACACAATTAACTACAAAACAGAAAATGTAATGAAATAACTTACAGGAATTGTAACTTTTAAGCCCATTATTTTTCTCTCTGCCATCACAAGATCATTATTATTTGCAAAACGTGTATCAGCAAGCAGGTTGGTACTTTTTGATCATAAACATTTTTAATGTATTTGATACATTTTTCTCTTCGGCACCTTTAGCTGAAAACGGTTATTTTTATTTCTCTACTATAAAATAATATTTTTCCTAAACAAATCTCTAGTTAATAAGAAGAGAAACCCAGTTTTAATTGAGTAATTATGCTAAATAGAACAAAGAATTTTTACACTAATGATAGTCTATTCATAAGAAAGACTTATCTCAGCAATTATACACTTTAGACTAATAGAAATTGCTTTTGTCAGAGACTTGCTTGTATGTTTAAACAGCATATTTTTTCTTAAGCTCCTTCCTTAATTGTGCAGCTACTGTGGACTTTTAGAAATATAGCCTTAATGTTTTACTCCATTAACTTTTATAGAGCTAAAGACACTAACATTGAGGATTGTCTCCTATGTACTTTTGTCTCACAAAGTGCACTTAAAACTGCAATAAATAGGCAACTAAATTTGTCCCAGTTTGGAAGGGTTTGTAATTATCAGTACAAACATATCACTATTAATGGGATGTACTTTATTTATTTTGCCTCTATATCTCCATAGTTTATTTCATTATTAAAAGAAATCTCAACCGAGGCTTAAAGGAAACTGTCATTTTATTTATGTTTGACTGGAGTTACTAGTTTTTATCTCAATAAACATTGCAATTTCTAATATTATTTGCATTAGGTTAGCATAGCAGAAGTACTTTTGTACTTTCTTTGTGAAAGAAAGTTTACTTTTCATCTCAATGTGTTGACTGTTAGGGAATAAATAAAAAATCACTCAGTATCTATTGATTCTGACTGTTATTTGTATGGTAGGCTGAAAAGTCTTCTCTATAGTTTGCATTATATATTCCAATTTAACATCAGTCTAGCAATGGAAGGAAAACAAATATGTTAAAAATTCAGCTTTTTTTAAATGTGACTCAGAAATTATATACATTATATACATATATATAATTAAATAAGTGTCTTTCAAAGAACCAGCAATGGAGAGAAATACAATTAAAGTCTTTTTTCATGTCAAAGTCATACTGAAAAAAAAAGACAAGATGATAGCAGAAAAATTATTTTAATTCTTTGTATTGATGTGTACTGTGGAAAACCTCAAGTATACTCCTGCATCAAAACCTTCATAAGACATTGGTCTGAAGTGACATGATAAAGCTTTAGAACACTTTGATACAGTGAGAAATAATAGGATGCTAGAAATCAGATACAGATTTCTATAATAAACTATATAAACTCCTGAATGAGTTTTTGAGTGTAATATGTTGTCTGAATCAGGCTCCTGACCAGAAACAAAAAAAAAAAGTGCCAACAGTGGTAACAAAAGAAAACAGAACATGTAAGCAAGTCAGAGATATGTATGGTGTGCCTCAAAGATCTCTTGCAGTTTTTCAAAGGAGTCAATTAATTCAATCAGGTATCCAGGTATCACTTCCTTCTTCAAAGGCTTGCATTAATTTCTTTAAATTATTATAGGGTAAAAAGAAAGACAGCCTTATAAGTTACAAATGTCAGTGAAATACAGTAAGTGAAGGGTAACCATATGGATCAGTTTTTGCAATGGCTGATGGTCACCAACGGAGCCTCTTACAAATCAGTCATGGAATTAGAATTTCTGTATAAATTCATAAACTATCTGCAATGGGTGTGAATAGTGAACTTTGCTACCAATATAAAGTATTTGGGGCTCTACAAAAATAAAATGAACAGGGGAGAATTAAAGCAAGATCTCACACAGGAGTAATTGCTCAGTGAAGCAGTAGATGAAATTCAGTGTTCTGAAGTAAAGTGGGGGAGAAAAAGCCAGTCCTTGCTGTGTGCATACAGCAGCTGGCATGAAATCAGGTATTTCTTCTCAAGCATAATATTATTAAATCATTGCAGATAGATCACTGAAATCCTCAAAGTCCAAGTGCAAACACAAGTAGAATTTAGGAAATTAAAAGGGAAATAAATAATACTAATAAAAAAAATAAAATATATTAAAAAGAAAAAAAGCAAAAAAGCCAGGAGAACTACAAGAGGTTTAATTGTACTAAGACCAAAACAGTCTCTTAGTGAGGTGACTGAGGTTAGTCCAGGGGTGAGGGTGAGATGGAGCTGTGCAGGGGGGTCCCTGAGCTTAGAGACACCCGAGCAGCAAGCCGGAGCCCTGGGGGGACCTGGGAGCTCCCGAGGGCTGATCGGGCGAGGAGGGGGTGCCCTGGGACCAGCGTGGAGGCGTGACCGGCTCCGGGAGCGCGGTGAGCAGGGCAGCCGCACTGCGCGTGGCGAGGCGTCGCCCAGCAGCTCATGTGGGGAGCGTGTGCAATCTGCAGGTAGGTCCCCGGCTCAGGTGGATGCTGAGCGCTCTGGGACTCTGCCCTAATGGTGGCCACTTGCCCCAGACCCCAAATCAGTGACTCCTGACACAGTCCCTGAGAAGTGTGTTGCTTCCACCCAGATACAGCTGCTTAGGAAGGAGACTTCAGTAGAGGTGGTAGCTTGCAGTGGAAGCCCATGCCCTTGTTGGGGCAGGCTCCTGGCTAGACATGTGGCCTTATGGCAAAAGGAGCCCACCCTGGAGCAGGTTTGCTGGCAGGACCTATGACCCCGTGGGGGACCCACACTGGAGCACTGAAGGACTGCACCCCATGGAGCAGACTGATGGTGCAGCAGTTCATGAAGAGCTGCAGCCCATGGGAAGGATTCAGACTGAAGAAATTAATGGAAGACTGTCTCCTCTGGGAGGGACCTTGGGCAGGAATATGGGAAGGAGTCCTCTCCCTGAGGAAGAAGGAGTGGCAGAAACAATGTGTGATGATCTGATTGTAACCCCCATTCCCATCTCTGGGCACCATTTAGGGGAAGGACACAGAGAATCAGGAATATATTTAAGCTGGGAAGCAGAGAGGAGTGGGAGAAAGGTATTATTAAGATTTGGATTTACTTATCATCCTCTGATATGATTGGCAACAAATTCAAGGAATTTCCTCAAGTATTTTACCCATGATGATAATTTTTTAGTGTCTCTTCCTCTCCTTATCTCAACCCATGAGTTTCATTATATTTTCTCTCCCCCAGCCAGATGATGAGGGGAGTTGTAGAGTGGCTTAATTGGACATCTGGCACCCAGCCAACATCAAATCACAACACAGACAAAAATGTTGTCTGTCTAATCTGGAAAACTGAACTCAATGTGGTAGTTTCCAATTTACTAATTTCCTTATACAACCCCCTTCTGCAGTTTTCAGGTTAATGCCAAGATCCCTCAACTTCTAGTATGAAAAAGTCAGTTTTAAGAAGAAGCTTATTTGTTTGGGAATGTTTTTTTGAGGGTGAGGGGAATAGAAAAATATTTTCAGGATCTTTTAAAATCTTGCCTTATAGAGGAAACCTAAATGTAACTTTGTGTTTTTTTGTTTTTTTTTCTTCAGGCAGTCGGGGAGAGGTGGTAGCTTCCCAAGCACGCCCGGCTAATTTATGCATACCTAAAAGTACATTTTGGATTCTCTTACAAATCAGAATTATTTTCCTACATGTAATGGATTACATAATTTATCATGAGCAGATAACAGCCGAGATCTGTAGTTCTTGTGTGGACTCACACCACATAATTATATATGCTGCAGGTTGCTGTTCTGTGTCACAAATGTCTTTGCAGTCTGCACTCAGTGTTGAGAACATAATGGATTTCATATATTTCTTTCCTTTTCAGAAGAAGTGCAAAGAAAATCATGCAAGTGATGAATGTGTCAGACCTGAATATAAATTTTTCTGTAGTTTGTCACCATATGTAAAGCTGTTCTCAGTCTTTTCCAGTTTTCGACTACCACGGTCACCAACAGTTCAGTTGTTGTCCCTCCTACATATCATTGCATATGAATCATATGTCACATTGTATTTCAAGCCCAATCCATGGGGAAATTTTAAAAAATAAAAACTAGTTTCATTTCAGAATTGCTATAATTCCCAACTTGTGCCAATCCATCCAATTTTGCATTGATATAATTGCCTACTCAAAAATTGTAAACAGTTGCAACAGTTGCATTTCTCAGTCTCAGATGCTGGTCTTTTTATGAGGTTTTTAGGAAAAGGCATCTTCTTTATTTCTTAGTGGTATCATTTATTATAATCCTCAGATTCTGTTGTAGGTCTTAGGACAGTACTTCACTACAAGAATAGCTATCTGCAGTGTGTATCTAAAATTCACAGATATGAGGCATAAGGTAGCTTTAAGACAATAGGTAACCAGAACAATTGTGTACAATGGGATATCCATTAACTCTTTAGGACTTACGAGATGTCTAAGAATGTCAGCAAAGACAGAAGCCCACTGTTAAAATAAATACTATTTACTCTAGTGTGTTACTCTGAAAAAACAATTTTTACCTAGGCAGAAAAACTTCAAGCATTGTGGGATATCTACCATATTAGATAAACTGTGACAGCTACTCTTCCATTACTTGGATTTTCTTAGGGAAAAAAAATTGTAGAAGTTTTTTTTGGTCAAGAAAGAAATTAAAATTATTATTAATTTAGAACAGAAAATAATATTTTCAATTTAGATTTGTTTACACTTATAATATGATATCCATAACAGACCAAACACTGCTTTACAGTTTTTCCAACACTAGAGTGAAAAGCCCTACTTGTATTACTAAAGTAAAGTATATCTATTTTTGTCCTATTTGTGACTCAGCTAGATCTTTACTGAAGATCAAAATTATCTATAAGTGCATCAAGTAGTTGTTGTAGATTACCTTTTAGAGGTACTGAAATCCTGTACTTTGTTCTAATTCTATGAAGTCTGCATAGAGATGAGGGTATGCAGATTCAGTCTCTCATGTGGTTGAAAGAATGTGAAGAATGTGCAAGAAACCCACTAGATGTGGTATTCAATTGCTCAGTCTATTATCCCATTAAGTCTAATTTTTTTTTTGTTTTGTTTTGTTTTTTTTTAAAAAGTTAGCAGGAAAATTACCCAATTTAACTGAAAAAAAGTTGTAAAAAACTTAAAATTATTATAAGGTGTGTTTACTTTTGTCAACTATCCTACCGCTAGTCTTTTTTCTTTTAAGTTAATAATTTTCTCTATACATACAAAACACACATGTGAAATAACTATAAAACACATTCCTCCTATATGAAAAAAAAACCCACAAATCATAGGAGGCAAATAAGGTCTATATATGCAAACTTTTATTGTATAAATTCAAAAGTATAATACAAAAAGCTATTGCTTTTTAGCTGCTTATTTCTTATTTCTCTATTTGAGAAATTTCTTCAGCTTATTTTTCTGGACATGACAGTCAGTGACAGATCAGCTGGGCAATAAGATATTTTGGGATTCAGAAAACAGTTAATAGTTCTTCAGATTCTAGTTAATAGATTATATATTCCTAGACTGTATGAAATAACAAAGTGTGTTATACTCTCCAGTAGCATTCAAAGTTAAAGATATCTTGAGCCATAATGTCAGCAGCGGTACCATATTGTCATTTTAACAGGATATGAGCTGAGTAACTTACAGTCATGTACTATAATTTGAAGACCTGTTAAAATTTGTTTCATGGTTGAGTGCCCTAGAAAACACACAAAAGTAAACAGGAGGGATGGTTGTTATCACATGAAAGGAATCAATTGGTTAATGTTAAAATATTTCCACATTTCAAAGATACACATTTATTAAGGTTCACTGGTCTCAAAAGTCTACTGTATTATTTTCTATTACCATTTTTTTTTTCCTTTTTTTTCTTCTTTTAGGTTGTAAGAATGGAGAATAATGGAAGATGGGAAGAGATCTATTTGATCTGTATTTAAGATTAGGTGGGTGTGGATGAATGGAAGATTGGTTGCTAGCGGTCAAACTGGACACAAATATCTGGCTTTCAAGTGTGAACAAGTTAGAAATATTGCTCCTAGCCCTCTATGTGGCCTTTATGTTTTGTTGTTATTTCATATCATTGTTAAGCTGAATGATCTTCCACTATGATACATTCTGAACTGAGAAAAGACAATTGCAAGTTTATTACAATATACTGTGGTATCACTTTTACAGATGGACGAAATTAATCTTGGACATGTGTGCAAAAAGAGTCCAAGTTGAGGGTTAATATCATGTGAGATTTGCTCATATCCTTGTTTTCACCCTCTGTACCAAGGATGTTTCTTATTCTTCTCAAGGAAAAAAATTCAGGAGGTAAAAAGTGGGCATAAAGGGGCACATTTTCAAGAGTAACAGGGAAAGCAGCACTGAAGTATGAAAAGGGAGAAAAAACCCAGAAAAACCAAAGCCAGAAAGTATAATCTGATCTGAAGTCTGTGAGTAGCTTAATAAAATGACTGAATTGCTTAATAAAAATCTCAAGCATAGGAAAAGACTGTGTGAACTGATAATACATTAGAAAGAAGTGGGTAGCAGAGTAAGATGTTTTATCTCCACTTTAATTGTTCTAATATTTGCATGCATGCATATAAAAGCTGTTAACTGAGCTGGGGCTTTTGGAATTTAAACCAGGCACATTTTTTTATCAAGGTTTTTAGCAGCTTATGTGTCTCAATATCTTGACTGTCCTGTCAGGTCATCAAGCCTAAGGCAAGCATATACAGCTATACACTTTCACCAGCTTAAAAACCAGGAATTAAACAAATAAATTGATAGATAAATAAATAAATAAATAAATAAATAAATAAATAAATAAATAAATAAATAAATAAATATCAGAAGCACTTTGAAACCTCTTTCATTTCATTTCAGATCCATTTTTGACCTAATACAGTTCAGAAGAAAATGTCTTTCCAGAGGGCATTTAGCAAAGTGCTTTGGCAGTAGAAAAGACCTCTCACACTCCATTGTTCTCCATTTTGGAAAACAGTTAATGCATTGCTTCTATTTGTGCTTGGTTTTTGTTTATTTCTTGACACTAGGGTAATATACTGAGTGTGCATTCCCCTTATCCTGTTTTTCTGCCATTTATAAAAGGCCAACTATTGTAAGTAGCTATTACAGATGTTATTTGAGTTGCATTGGGCATTTATAATGAAAACTGTTGCATTACAATGTTTTTGACATTTCTGGCAGACCACATTGAACAAAAGCTGCTTTTAAACAACTAACCAAAATACCTAATCTTTTTTCCCTCAAATTCATATAATGACTTTCCATTAACTGCTTTTTGGTTTGTTTTTTTTTGTTTTGTTTTGTTTGGGGGATTTTTTTTTTTCTGAAGTAAACAAGGGCTTTACTAGGATTAAGATTTATTCTACATTTTAGTTCATGAATTGCATTTAAATCACAGCCTTTTAACAGAAAATATTCATTCTAACAAGTTTCTAAATCTATTTCTCTGAGACAGTTCTAGTTTGTGGGTTCTATTTGTTGATGCAAATAAGCTCTGTGTAGTTAATTGTGTTACTTTTTCTACAGATGCATTATATGTGCATTATATTATGTGTATAGTCTCTCTGTGGCTCACAATTCTAGCATCTACATGTCATTATTTTGTTTCAGATACAGTATTAATCAGATTTGTTATTATCATACCATTCATGCAATAGATACAATGTGTCAAAGCTGGAAAACTGTTGCCAGAACTTCCAGCATTGTCAGTTGGATAATGATATTTCTGACAGCTCTGGCCCTTACCTGGTGAATAAGTTATACCACTAAAAAGCTAATATAAAACATACTACAACAAACACATATATATGACTATGTAGCTTAAACAAAGATTTTTTAATCCTAAAAGAAGGGAAGTTTGGAATGGGGCTAAAACATAGCAGGATTTACTATGCAAAGAGTTTGCTGCAAAAAAAGTCAATTCTTTCAAGAAGTGCTGAGCTGAGTGTAAGGGACAAGCTTTGGGGCATAAAGCCATTTAATCTATTGTGACAAAGCGGGAAAAGAACTTCTTAAGCAACAAAAGGCCAGGCCACAGGTTTGGCATTTCAGGATAAGAAGCTAAGGATAACATTTCCCACTTCAGAACTTTGCCCTTTTGATTCATAAGAGCTCTTTTTTTTTTGTTTCACTGACAGTAAAGTTCAGTGCAAGCCAAGGGGGAGATGTTACCACTTTTCAGGTGCTAATATAGTCACACGCTTGTATTTATGATTAGAAGTCTGTCAAAGATTTGTTTCAGTATAATACTTTTCTAAGCTTAGATAAGACTAATTTAGTTTCTTGATTACCACCTAAATTAATGCTTCTGGCCCAAGGAGGATCTCTTACATTGCTTAAAAATTACTAGAGAATTTATCTTCTTTCATGTGCCCACATTCAACACTGCATTAGCAACATGCTACTTTACTAAATTAGTACAAAGTTATTTCATGATCCTTTTTTAATTCCAATCTTCACACTTCTATAAAATACTTAATCCATATAGACAATGCTACAGGAAAATGTAGAGTTCACATTTTCAAAATCCTATTTCAAGGGAAATAGGATATATATCCTTACTGTCTTATAGATATGGAAATAACCTTGCAGTCTTACGGAAAGGTGACTTGATTGAGATCTAAACTGCTTACAGGTTCCTATGCAGTTTTACATTTTGTCTAACAACACCACAGAAAAAAGAGCAACAGCAAAAAATCCTTGCTTAAACCTGTGTTCTTTCCAGTGTCATTCATACAAAGAAAAAAATCTTTATGTTTTTAAAAACACTTGAGCATTCAGTCTCTCACTGTCTAACATTTTTGTTGACTCACTTGTTGTATTTTCAGACTTCATGCCTACATTTCTTTCCTTCATGTTTGCCTAGCAGGCATATGCCCACACCCCCACCTCTCTCACAAGGAGCTAGCTTGTGCCTGGTGTATTCCAGCAGCTGTGGTAGCTTTGGGAATAGCTCTGGTGGAAATAGCTGTGATAAACACAACTTCTTTTACTGCAAAAAACTCTTATTCTGTTACAGTATATTTAGAAAATCTGTCATTTCAAAACCATTTCACTTGCATTTGATTATACAGATTAGCTATGAATAAAAATGGACCTTCTGTTTTTCTGTTAATGTCATGCATGATGATAGTAGGAAAAGAGGCAACCTTGTGAGTTCAAATAGAGACTCTTTGCATGAAAATACACAGCTCAGTAATAGGAATCATTGAGTTCAATAGAGTACAGACAAGTGTGTATCTCTATGTCTAAGGTCTGAAGAGTTAATAGAATAATGGTAAAAGTTTAAAGGCAGCATCATTATGCAAGTTGGTCCAGGGCGAATTTAATCTAAAACTTTTTTAAGACAAGAGTTATTGACCTGATTCTTCAATACCCCATAGACTCTTCTCTAAAGCTTAGTTTCTGTATTACCTTTTGAAGTTGTTGAAGGATAGGTGAGCGATTTGCACTACCAACAGCCTAATTAGGAAGAATGGTGTCCCTGGGGACAAGAAAACCTTCTTCATATTCAATCATCCAGCCCGAAAATATACAGGGTGGGGTAATGAGTCTTAAAAATGCCAATTTAGTGAGTTTCTAATCACAGATACTTCATCAGCTGACAAAATAAAAACCTCAGTAGGTATAGCGCTTCAAAATCTCGGACAATTTACATGTAATTTCAAGAATCAGCAGGGATACACAGCTGGATAAAAATAAAAAGCTTGCTGTAATTGAAAATTGCCTTGCAGCTTGTTTGTGATTAAAATGAAGTTTGGTTCCTTGAAATCTTGTTTAGCAATTAAATCTGTTTTACTTAGGCAATGAAATATTGTCTATTGTCCTTGAATGATTCAACCAGTACAAGCATGCGTTAATATTTCATGCTAATTGAACGTGTGCATGCAGAAAATTTTTAAAGTTCATGTTCAACTACATGGCTCTTATTTGAACATATCCAAGAAATTATCCCTCTCACTAGAAGAGACTGAGAGGTTGTGGTCATCTATATTATTTATAAAGAATCTCAGTGACATACTCTTGTGTTTTGCACAAAAAATTAAAAAAAAAAAAAAAAAAAAAGTCTGCACTCTTTACATTTAGTATAGTTCTCTCCAAAAGCCAGGATGATAATTTTATCTATAACATTATTGAGTTTAAAGTTTGACTTAAATTTAGAGTTAACCTATAATAAGTCCTTGTTTATTTTGATTTTCAATTTTTGTATTTGTTTGATGTGTTAAATGGATCAAGAGCTGTGAGAGCTGATTCTCTTACAATAAAACAGCCTTCAAGAGACTTCAAGTCTTTTACTTGCTGGTTTCTTTGTTTTCTTAAATGATTTTATTAGTTTTTGAGTTAAAATAATACAAGAAACAGTTGCAAATTAAAATTGTGATCTTACAATTCTTCAAGCCATTTTCAACATAATGTTCATCTGTTTTTATTCTTTGTGTTTTACATTCAGAGCTAATGAGTCCCCAGTCCTCACTAGGTTTACATAGGAGGGATAAAACTTAAATTACTAAGGTAAAAAATTAAATAATAATTACAGTTATTGAATCAGAAAGAAAACGTTTGTAGCATTAGAAAAACAAAACCCTGCAAAAGCCACAGGGAAATTAATAATGTAACTTCTAATCCTCAGCAGACAAATCACCTTTCTTATGCATATCCTATCCTAAAATATGCACATAGACATACTCATACCCCAACACTCATTTTATTGTTTTTCTTATGCGCATTTCTTCAGTATATACTTTCATAATTAGGCCTTAGGTAATAGTAGAATTTTAATAAGGTATATATTCAGAAGATAGGAATAATATTGAAATGATTAAAAGTATTTAAATTTGTAATTGAATTAGTAGATAAAAAGTTGAGTTTTTTCAACCTTTTGTTTGAAACCTTTTCTAGAATGTATTTAGCTCCACATAACTGACATATCATTCTAATACTTCTTCAGAGTAAATGAACCAAAAGATCAACCCATAAAGGAGACTTTCCTGGCAAGGAACAGTCGACCTATGGTATTGCTACACTGACTGAACTAATAAAAATGACCTGAGAGGACAAGACAGTGTTTGTAGCTTACAGACAGTAAATTTTCACTCTGAACTTGGAATTAGGGGAAAAAACATCAAGTAAGTGTGGAAAGGTTATTAAAAACAGCCTGATTGAGATGCAGTCTAAGAGGTCCTGAAACATCACTTGACAGACTCAAGTAAAAATCAAGGATGCTAAGGGAGACTAAATTAGAAAACAGAAAACAATTAGTTTATCAAAACTGGGATGAGAAAAAATATTTAAAGAATTATCCAAAAAGGAAGATACAAAAAAGAGAAAAAAATGGGGGAACTTTCAAAAATAAGTGTATATACACATCCGAAAAGTAATTGGGGAAAAAGATTCATTAGCTGAAAAACAAAGCATTCATTGCCACCATGTTAAAAACAAACAAACAAGCAAAAACCAAACTAAACCACAAAAAAACCCAAAAAAAACCAAACAAAAAAGAACAAAAAACCAAAAATCCAACAAAGCAACAAAACACCCAAAAACCCCTACAAAATCTAAACTATGGTTTTGATCTAGAATTCTCTTTTCTGGGCAATTTGAGAAAAAAAGTCTACAGTCTTAAATCTAATGAGTAACACTGAAAGTACAGATTAGTATGTACTCCTAGCATAAATAAAATGTGAAAATTGAAGAATACATCTAGATCTAGAAAATAATTCAGGCTATTGAGGGACTCTTAGCTGATATTTGGATACATGATGAGGCATGTTAACCTTATCTGCATTTACTAGTGAAAATGTAATGTTTCATATTTTTCTCCATTTCTAATATATATCTATTTTTTTTTTTTTTTTTCCCATAACAGAAGTATGAAGCCATGTTCCTAAATGTACCAGAGAGACATTGCTCCAGGAAATAGCTCTTTGGGTTTTTTTTTACTATATAATGTGCTGGGACAAAAACTAATTCTTTAGTGTGAGGTAACACATTATTGCGGCTGTATTGAAGCAGGGATTCTCAGCTTTTAATATAATGGTTCAGATCTTCAAAATATGCTTAAAATATTCTGTAGTTCTGCAAGAGTTTCAGTAGCTTTATGCAGAATATATTCTCTTTGGTATTTTTAACAGTGATTGTCCATAATAGGTTTAATAGGTAAATGGGTAAAATCCATGTGTGCAAGCAAAGCAAAACAAGGAATTCATTCTCTACTTCACATTGTCAGGAAGATGCTCAGCCACTTTCAGGAAAACAATGCTCTGTAATGTGTGAAAGGGCATTTTGGAAGACAAACACCATCCCTGTAAACGTCCCCAGTTTCCTCCTTCTCTCCCCAGCGTTATAGGCTGAGCACAGGCCCATACTGTATGGGATATCCCTTGGGTCAGCTGTCCTGACTGTGTCCCCTTCCAACTCCTTGTGCACCCCCAGCCTCCTCCCTGGTGTGCTGAAGTGGGATGTGGAGCAGAAAAGCCTTGACTCTGTGTCAGCACAGATCAGCAATTACAAAAACATCCCTGTGTTAGCAAGACTGTTTTCTGCACAAACCCAAAACACAGCCCCATACTAACTACTGTAAAGAAAATTAACCCTATCACAGCCAAAAGCAGCACAATAAGAAAGACACAAAGAGAATGGATCTCAGCACTCCTTCACTATGCAGAATTAAATGCGAAGTCAGAGATATGAGCTCTTGAACCTCTCCAAATCGTAATCAGAAGGGGAAAAAACACTTGGGAGGTCATAGCAGATCATCTGAGCAGGAGGAGGAAGGAAGAGGTAGTACATGAGGCTTTCTAGAAATAAGTAGCAAAAGGCTTACACTCAAAGGAATTCATTTTCATGGGATATTTTGCTGGCAAGTACTTTTCCTGTGAGGTTAACTGCAATGCAGATATAGTGCTCTAGATACCATTGGTGATGGTTCTTAATGTAAATGCCACAGAGGTTGACCAGGGAAAATGGTCTATTTGATTCTGCTTACAAATAGGGATGAAATTAATAAAATGTGGCCACAAATGGCTGAGCTACAACAATTTCAAGATGAGAGAGTTTGATTTCAACACGAAGACTGAGAAGGTAATCTGGAGAATAAGGACTCTGGACTTGTGGAGAACAGACTTTGGCTTATTCAGGGAATTGCTAGGCAGAATACCCTGCCAAGTCTTGATGAAGAAGAAGGAAGCCCAAACAAGTAGCTTCCTCATGATTTAAAACGCAAAAAATGAAGGACTTTTACAAGGAATGAGGTGAGTAGGAAAGAAAATGTAGTATGAAACTGTTCAAGCACCAAGTAACAAAATCAGAAAGCTAAAACTAGCAAAAAGTTAATAAGAATAATTATTTTTCTTTGAATTCTTTGCAGGGAAAAAAATAATCACTGTAACCTGCACTTGTATAACAGTTTGTTAATCATATATTACTCTCACTATGGCAGGTTCCTATACACCTTATAGGGTGACTACGTTTTTTACCCTGTGGTAAAGTATTGCAACATGACATTTCTAGATAGATTATTGAACACAGAGGACAATCAGAAGGAGAAAACAGTGTTATAGCAACAATTATGTAGTCTTACTTAATTCCTATAAGGAATTAATGAGCCTGCCCATAAGCTTATCCTATTTGATATTGAGCAAAACTAATCTTAAGGATAGATGCTGCCACAGACTACATCCCTACTTTATCTCAGTATCTATTAAGCTAAGCTGAGGAAAGGGCTCAGCTTTGAGAATAGTTGCTGTTATGCCTGAATGATTGTCTGGCATTATTAAAAAATGTGAGTTTTAGCCCATCTGCAGAGCATTTTAGGACTTTATTAGGCACTCAACAAATTTTCAGTGCCAGTTTTCAGCTAAAAATAATGCCACAAGGCAGGTTAAAGATGAAGATTTAAGTTAGTTGAAAAATATAAGTTTCTGAAAAACAAGCCTGCTTGTAACAGACTCAAGAAAATTGCTGGTTTTGGTTTATAAAATGCAGTACCTGGCTAATGTAAGAGATAGAGCATTTCTCTTTGTAATGCTACTACACCACCCAGAAAAGCAAACCCTGATTATTCCTGATTCAGTTAATGAGCTTTATTTCTTGTCTGGTCTCATTAGGGAGCTTTCAACTCTGATGTAAAACAGTTCTCACAGCATTTTCTTTGGCTCTACTTTGCATAAATAACAAGTAGATATCTGTTGGGTTCATTTCTAAGCTGCTATTAAGGTAGTTTGCTCAAAAGGCAAATCAGGGATAAAACTGTCCCCACAATAGCATGGCTGACTACAAGTCATCCAAGGTACTGTGAACTAAAGTACCACTACATAAACTAAGACAGAAAAAGGAGTAATACATTCTTTACTGAAGTGAGTTTTTTGGCTTTTAGGGCAAATTGTCTTGTTCTTGGGGAATTAAAATTTCTTGGAGACTAAAAAGGTGATTGCAAAATTTTCAGATGTTTATCAATAATCTTCAGTGAGAGTTCAAGAATTAGGCTTATGTATATTTACAAGTAGGTGTAAGTGACCAGTAATTGTTAATTCTAGAGAGGAAAACAAAGATTGGTGATGTTTTTCAAAATACTCATTTCCCTAGTCAAATATTTTCTGTGTGGCTAACCTTCAAGTAATTTGAGTTATACTGAGGACAGACACAGACTTGAGTAGTGCTTTTTAAATAATATGGTGAAGTCAAAACAGGTTTGGGCTGTGAACATGTAGTATGGCATAAGAGAACCTAAAGAAAAAAAGTCAAAGGAGAAAAATGGTCTTGTTTTTAAAAGATTAATCTCTTCTAGAATGGACATGTGTTTTCTGAATAAAATGGCAAAATATAGCAAAGTCAACATCCTTGTTATTTGCAACATTATATATGGTAAATGGAAAATGGATTATCTAAAATGCAGCTGTCAAGAGGGAGCACTGTACAGTGTTGTAACATGACTGGATAAAAATAAATTTTGTATGAATAATTATAAGGATATTTTCATTACCCTTCTGTATCTTTTCCAGATATCCTGTTTGTAATTCTGGTAATTTAGTGTCATAAATGGATAGAATTCAATTACAAAAGAACAGATAAAATTATGTTTAAAACATAACAATACAACCATACACTTTCTTTTAATTCTTAAAAATTGAGTAGGGCCATTTTAAATTCTTTTTCCTGAAAATAATTTCCCACCTAATTACAGGTCTTCTGATATTCCCTTTGAAGCGGAGGCGACTCCAGGTACACCAGTGAGTTCATGAAGAGCTTGAGGTTGCTCTGAAACTATTAATAAATCCTATATACTATTCTAGTTTATTGCAGTATTTTCTATGTGATTACATTATTTTGAAATATCAGAAAATATGTAGGCCCCCTTTCAGGCACCTGTGGATTTTTCTAATTCCTGGATTCACACATTACACAAAGGATGCCTCACAGGTGGTGTGACCCATTGCTTCCTCATTACACTTAGAAGAAACCTATGCAAGGGATGTGACATTCTGCTCTTCCTTTGCATGAGAGATTTAGATCCACTCTTTTGCTTTCAAGAAAGCATTATTTAATATTCTGTTTATGCTGATTAGTATAGTTGTTTTAAGCAATATCGACCAGATGTCTGTTCTGGCCTTCAGCTGGAATAATCTGCTTAACATAAATCAGTAGGAGTCACAAACCAAGTTATTATTGTTAATTTATTTTTGTGTATTTTATCCAGAGAAGATCCGGCCCTTATTTTTGCTGCATAATCTTTGATAATAGCTTTTTAGAAAGTAAGTCTGAGATTGATTGTGTGATTCCATTAAGTGGACAGATGTTTAGTGTAAAATTTGTAAATATAATATTTTATTATATTTTTTTCTAATTTAATCTTAGTTCAACTTTTATTTCTATTTAAGAATTGTGTTTTTCCTCAAAATCTAGAAACTCCTGATGTGTAACTCTGCTACATCTCCTACTGTATAAATATACTGGAGACAATATGGGTTTCTTGCTGCGTTTACTTAATTAGGTAATAAGAAAATTAATTTTCTTGGACTAAACCCTATCTGTTAATTTAATGCTAATTTTTCACAAGCAAATATTGAAGTTTAAAGCCAGTTCAGAATTATCCAGGGGGTTGACTTGTATGTACATACTTTTTTTAAATATTATGAATAAAATTTTGTTACATTCTTTTGTAAGTGCTGATAAATAGTCACTACTCAGATACTACTATTAGATAATGAGAGATGCTTCTGGAGAACCAGAGTAAGTCACATAAAAAGGAAACCATGGTATCCATCCTGATGGCTGTACCCTCATGTCTATGCTGCTGTCTATTGAATTTCCCCAAGAGGTCCGATTAAGTGCTGTGTCAGACCCAGAAAATGTTGTAGCATAATTTTCTTTTTTTCTTGTTTTGTGGTTTTTGGGGGTTTTTTTGTTTGTTTGTTTTGTGTTGTTTTGTTTGTTTTGTTTTTAGTTTTGTTGGTGAACTATAGTTCAATATCTTAATTTGCATTAGTTTTAGGAAATTCTTCAATGAGACTACATTAAAAACACAGTCAGTATGAGTAATTGAACTGAACAGTTAAATAAGAAAATACTTCTTAGTTTATGTAAATGATACTTTCTTGACCAGCTTAGGAGAAGGACTAACATGGACTCTTTAGAAAACAACATTTCCTTTTTGTGTATTTTTTAATTTTTTTTTTTTTTTTGTGCTTTCAAATCCATTTTATGTTATTGATTATATTTTATTCTAATATTGCTCTTTCTATGCTTGAATGAAACCTTTCACATTTCCATTTGTAGGAAGGCAAAAAAGAATGGGAAATATCCAGAAGTCCATAAAAGCAGACAGAAAGATAGATGTGCATTCTAGATGTGTCTGTGTTTATCTGACAAATTTGTTCTGCTCAGATGTTCTAGTTAAATTCATAGTTAGTTATTAATGTCAGGTTTAAAATCTTGGGCAATTCTAAGAAACCATTTTCTCATGGTAATAATCATTGATGTGCTCCAGATTCCTGCTTTGAATTAGAAGAACATTTGTTTTGGAGGCAAATTCATCAACCACAATCTACAGGCTCTTCTGGGACTTCATTTTTTTCTTCTAAACAGAAAGTCTTCAGTAGACTTTGGAAGAAGATACATTTTCATTTCAGTGAAAAGCAATGTAATCACCTCATTCAAATATTTGCCAAATGATGCTGAATTGCTCAAGACAGGTATGATTTGGTGTCTTTTACTGGAGCAGATTTTCTAAATTTCCAAAGCACCAGCAAAATATGAGAATGTAACGGGAGGCTACACCCTTTGTCTCATACACAGGATAGATCAACTAGTCCCCTTTGCAACCATGACATTCTGTGGACAGACTGAGATAAAGATTCCTAATAGGTGCTTTGGGTTATTTTTGTTTTAGTTTTTGGGTTTTTGTTTTGTTTTGTTTTGTTTTGTTTTTTAATCTTGTTGAAAGAACTCTAAACTAATAATAGCTTACCATAGGGTAAAATACCTAGCTATTTATAATTTTTTCCAAATAATCCTAATACCTTCATAGGTTGAAATGATTTATATTCATAAAATTTGAAAACAGGGGTTAGGAAAGACTTTATTTCTTGAATTGACATGAATTTCAGCTCCATTTAGTTAATAGTAAATCTGACAAGCTTTCTAAAGTATGCCACAAAAGCATAAGCAATATTCTACTTTCTCAAACTTATACTGGGCATTCAGACTTGATTATGGCATATTTTGCACCTGTATGATCTGGAAGTTCTATGACAGCTGTCATACTTGACATTCACAGCTACTACAAAGCTGCACAATTCTGAATCCAAATATTATGCCCAAGTAGAGTTCTCTGAAATCTATTTATAAACATTTTTTAAAGATTCACTGCAGATACCAATTGCATTTCTTAATGCCAATGCAAATATTGAGAATATTACTAAAATACTCTAAATATTAAGTTTAATACAATTAGATCAATAAAAAAAAAAAAAGAAAATATTTATTTTGTTATTTTCAAACTCAGTGTAAGAATTACTTGGAAATTTTATCCATAGCTCAATCCACTCTAAATTATCCTATTGATTCTTATATTTCTTAGATATCAGAATGTCAGAGAAGTATAGCAAGAATGTAAATTCACATTGGTCACAAGTGTGGATATAAAGTCATGTAGCTATAAGTACCTCTCTGAGATTTTTTCCTTTGCTGAGAATAGTGTCTCAAACTGGAACTTCAGAAAAACCAGTGACTGTTATCAGAATGAAAGGAAATTAGTAGTGGAGAGTTCATGTACTGCAAAGATTCAATAAGTGGAAAGACACTTGTTACACCTGTGGTGATTTCAGCTGTTTAACTGAAATTATTATTTCAATTTATAAAGGTGAAATAAATATTAAATGTAGGAATATTTTATTCATAATTATTTAACAAATTAATAAATACCAAGTTTTCAAAGCAATGCTTAGATATACAATGATTTCAGTTTTAATTTTTGATGCATGATTATGAAAGATGTTTATAAGTTAATTTTATGCTTAATTTGTAAGCATATGGGGTATGGTAGCCCTTTGAAAAGAATGTTTTACGATGCACAACATTTAAACTCCTTTTTCTATTTCTTTCCCCTACTTGACATTTATGGAGAAAGTATTATTCTAGTTCTCCATTTTCCTTTGAGAGACAAACAGGCTGCTTTTGTGAGTTTTAAAGAATTTGTTGACATATAAAACATATAATTAACAAATTAAAGAGACATTGCAATTCTGCTGTAATGATAATTGCATATTAATTCTATGCAATTAATATTAATAGGATTAATAAAAATCCAACCAAACACCCCTTTTTTTTATAAACTTTAATCTGGATTTCAAAATTATTTAATTTTATCAAAACAGATAAATATACTTACCTGTAGATTCTTCTGTAAATTCTCTACAATTCATTTAAACTCACAACTTATGAATGAAGACTTATGAAGATTAATTCTACTAGAGTTTTATAAAATATTAATAATTTTTTCATAACCATTGCATCATGGGCACATGAATAAAAGAAAGGAATTTACTTTTTGAGATAGGAAACAAAAGAATGTTCACTTTACTACTGTTAAATACAGGGTGTGGAATACAGCATGAAATATTAGTTAATTTGCATTACCTTGGTGGTATTGTTTTCCATAATTATACTGAATAAGTGGAGATATGAGACTCTTTATGTCTGTATGTGTATGTTTGTATTAACACAAACATTTCTGAGACAGACAGAACCATGAAAAATATTAAGAACACCTGACCACTGTGATTTTCCATAAGGATGCATTTTAGATAAATACATTATATGTAAATATGTTTTTACATACACATATAACTGTAGTTTCGTTTTAGAGTTTTAATTATGCTGACAATTATAAAACAAAATGAGAAAGGCATGTCTCACTTTTACTTCTCCTTACACCAAGAAAACACTGTAGAACAATAAAAGATAATATGTCACAACATGCCCTTTTAAACAGAATTGTTGGAAAACTCATAACCTTTCATTTGCTGTTGTCAAAAGTCAGCAAGAACTACTCCAGAAGTTTACAAAATAAAGGACTTAAAACTGAGAGCACGTCTGAATTTTTTTGCCGAAGAGAATTGTATAATTGATAGAAATCTTCCTATTATAAATTCATAATGACATTTTTTAGATAGAGGATATGAGGTCTCATTATTCCTATGGTAATTGGCATCAATCTAACCTCACTTCTAATAGAATGGAATTAAAATAAATTTCATCAAAGTGCTATAAGTCATTTGGGTTTCAGTTTCTCTGGATTTTTTTCTTTTCTTTTTTTATCACAGAATCAGTCTTCAGCCTCTCTCTAGTCTTCTGATGTCACACACAGAAACATGACCATGATCATGATCATTCAACCGAGAAGGAACCTCAGGAGGACTCTACTCCTACCTCTTGCTCCCAGCAGGTCAGTTGTGAGATCAGACCAGATTGCCCAGGGTTTTCTTCAATCAGGTCTCAAAAACTCCCAAGGATGGAGACTGCCCCACCTTTCTAAAGCCACCTGTTCTAGTTCCTGACTGTCTTCATGAGGAAAAATGCTTCTCCTAGACAGGGAAGATGTCTATTGTTTAAACTTGTGGTCACTATATCTTACCTTCCTGCCATGCACCACAGTGATGAGGTTACTCCATTTTGCCTTCTGCAGTGTGTGTTACTGTTAGGTTCCCTCAAATTCAGCTCTTCTCCAGGCTGAACCAGCTGCACTCTGCCAGCAGCTTAGTGGCTTCCTGATGAACATACTCCAGGTAACCAATGTCCTTATTGATTAGAGGATCACAAAACTGACATCCTAATGACCAATGAGGAGAGGGGAATAATCGTTCCTCTTCACCTCCTGACCATGCTTGTCCAGCCCTGGTTGCTCTTGGCTTTTTGCTTCCAGGCCATACTGCTGGCTCATGCCCAACCTGTTCTCCAGCACCCCCTTAGAGCCCTCTCTGCCAAGCTGCCCCCCAGGTGGTGGGGACTCAGACCATGTCATGCCCTGAGCAAGAACTGGCATGTGTTCTTCATGAATTTCATGAGGCTTCTGGCAGCCCATCCCTTCCCCATCTTCTCCAGGTCCCTCTGGTTTGCAGCTGCAGCCGACAACTGCTCTGTGTAACTTGATGCCATCTGCAAACTCAGTAAAAGTGAATGTTGTTACATTCTCAGCTAATGCTCTTTGTTTAACAGTCATTCAGAGGAAAAAGCTTACTCTTAGTAAGAATAGAAATGAAGATTGTATCCGATTATTGTCGTTTCATGTGCCTGTTTATGGGGAATTTATATTTTGATCAGCCTGGGGAATGTTCTTCTGATTATTTTTCTTGGAGAACGTTGCAGCAAAACTGGCTGTATGCTAATAATTTTTTTATAAAATTCAATATGTTTATATATTTGACAGAAGAGTCTTCTAAGCATTAATAAGAAAACTATGTAGCAATATTATCTCTGATGAAAAGATGTCTTTTTACCCCATTGAGTCAATATTTAAGTTCATGGATCAAATTTTTAATCATCTATTTCAGCACTTGAGTGGCATAAGTAATTGTGTTGCGGTTAAGTCTGTATCTCTTTATCTCTATCTCTATCTCATCTATATCTATATCAATATTTATCGATATCAGTGATCTAGATGTCAGTGTGATGAGAGTGTTTAGAAGATTGGTAACACAGTCTGCTTTAAAGTGACACTGTACTAATTCCATTCATTAACGACACATTTTGTGATAATATTTGATTTTTATGTAGCATGAATTGCTACAAATACAAAACAGTCAATTCTTCAAAAAAATCTTAAAAATAGCAATTTAGCTGTGAGCTACTGTTGACATATGGTTAGTATTGATGTCTGTAGTCCTTGATAATGTTCAGTATGGAGGTCAAGGGGATCAGATTTGACAGCTTCTTTGCCAGAGTGATTGGAGCTGAAACAGACCTGTCTTCTTTCTTCTCCATTGCATCATGTTTGACATTCTCATGATGTTTTATCCCCTCTTAAAAGAGGGGTCTCTGCTGTTCATGATACTTCTGTTGATTTGAGTTCACTTGAATAAGACAAATTGAAATAAGATAATATTTTATGTCAGGCAAGAATCTCTTAATTTTTATTTAAGTGAATAAGTTCCTTATTAAATAGTAAGTATAGATATTTTTATGGCACACCTATAATTTGTTATTTGGTCTGAGTACATAATTCACAGCCTGTAAAAAGGAAAGTGCATACAAAAAAGGGGAGAAATATTTTTAACATTGTGGTTTGGCACAGGTCACTGTGCTTTTCACTATGGATTCATGCCATTATCGAGCACCTTTTCTTTCTTGTCATATCTGTGCTTGCTAAGTTTACAAAAGCTATATGACACTGATGTATTCCTCCAGAGATACTGACAAGTACATGTTTTCTTCAACTACTCAAAATATCTCCCACTGCTGCATCCAGATGTGATATGGTGTTACTGATTTAAGCTTAAACCTGTGAGGAGGGGTTTAGTAATCTGATTTCTGCTATCTTTTTTCTTACCAGCTGGTGTAATAATGCCAGAATCAAAGGTAATTTAAATGGAAAATTTTCAAAATTGAGAGGTAGGCATATATACCTTCAGTATCCAGAATAATTCACAAAATTTTTAGTAGGCTTTTCACAGACAAAACCACAAATATAAAGTTCTGTAGAAAAGCTTTTTTTTCCCCTTCCTTGTCATGCTTAGGGATGTTTTCTATGCTCTAAATGTAGGGAAGCGTGCTACAAAGCCAACCATTCTCATCTTTTGCATGTCTTCCAGGTAGGTAAGTCAAAACCAGGAATTTAAAAATTGAAGCTCTCGTATTCACTACCCTCAATTCTATTCAGTTTGTGTTCTAACTTCTTTTACTTTTTCTTCACTTAAATTTTGGTCCATCATGTGTCTTTACACATGTAGGTCAATTTTAATCTGATATAGCATAAAATTTTCTTGTTCTTAAGATAATCATTCATTGGATTATTTTAAGATTAAGAATTATATTTCTGTCAATGTAGATGTAAATGAAGTTTCACCACTTTATTATTGATCCTGGAATTAATATAAACTGAACTGTAGATAACCTTGTTGAATGTATATAAAACAGATTTACAAGTATGAAAAATATACGTAGTTAAAGGGCTTGAAGGTCAAAATCAAGCTAATATATCTCTTAAATGATTTTGAAAGTTTTGTTCTGAAACTTTTTCAGGCATGAGGTACTCTGTATTTCCAGTTTAGGCCTAAATGAAAATATAGCAGTAGGCTTTAAAGTATATTTTTAAGCACTTCAGTGTACATTCTCTAATTGCGAGGCACCTTGACTGTCTAGAAATCCTATTGAAATCAACACAAGTTGTCGAGACAGAAAGGTGAAGAACAACAGAAATTTAATTCTAGTTATTTAAAAATTTACTTCCTTCCCACTGGTATTTCTTGTATTTCAGGTCTATAGTCCTGATACGATAGTTTTTAAATATGGGATAAAATATTAGAACACTTACGGAATAACATTTCTTCTAAATATTTTCCATAATAAATCTATGTAAGTTTTTTTTCTGCATTTATAAGAATATTTATGTCCAGTTCACAAAAAGAAACTATATATACTTACTTTTCATATGAAATTATCTACAGTGAGAGAGATCACATTTTTTAACATTGTCCCAATACAATGATTTAAAACAAGCGTTCAGAGCACAAGTGTCTTGTTTATTGGCTTGCGCTGTTAATTAGATGAAACCAGAAATCTCTAAGCAACCAAAGCTCAGTCACTCATAACTTTATTCATTAGTGGTTGTAAGGCAATTCCTAACTCAGCTCATGAGGCTTTATCAGTGTTAATCTACTATTCCTTCTATTCAACTTGCAGTATATTGAGAAATTCTAATGTGTGTTAATTAACCTCTTGAGTATTGCAAATTTCAGGTAACCAGATTAATTCACCCGACATGTCTACCAGAAGCCTACTGTCTACCTTTCAGCGTGGTTTTTCTTCTCTTTTTTTTAATTTTTAATGGCTTTTAGAATTGTGGAAACATTAGAACTTTGATGATATTATGATATTGAGTAAAAATGAGTTTGCTGGGGTTTTCTCAGATAATTCATGCAGAATTATTCTAAAATCAAGAACTAAAAAAATAATTATTTCAATTAAAATAAGAGTATGCTGTAAAAAAAAAATTTTCCACAATATTTTTCATAAATTGCCCATTTAAAAATAAAACTTAACATGAGATACAGACAAGATTGATTTCAGATTGTGTTTGTTTTACAGGATCCAGAAGTTTATTGATAAAACTAGAGTCACATGAAAACAAAAGGCCTTATGTGTTTGTATTATCTGCAGGGGAAAATAATTACCCAGTTAGTACCACCTGAACACAAGGTGGGATATAATGACTGAAATCACCTTTGAATTAAGCACTAGGAGACCAAAGGAATGCATAGATCAGAATGAAAATAAGGTGCCTGACACATAATTAAAACATGGATTACAATTCCTCTGTACATATAGAAAAAAAATCTTAAACTGAAGTCATAGATAAGAACTAGACTGTGCTTAACAAAAAATTGTAATTAAAATAATTGTATAACAAGCCCATAAAACCTCTTGATCATTGCCTTCTTACACAGTAGCTTTTCAGTATCACAACTTGATTAGAAACATTTTATATCATAGGAGTATGGATGACTCCTTTATTAAAATTTTAAGATCTCCTTGAATCCAGACCCCCAAGGTAATATAAATACAGATAAAATACTGAAGTATTTGAGAGTTTGTGTTATCCACATAATTACAGGACTGCTGGTCTAAATAGCAATAATGAAAATGAATGGAAATGTATGTTTTCAACAATTCTTTGATATAATTTCTTCGTGGAAAATTTGAGCCATATTCCACTGTTTCAATCAAAAGATACTTCTTAAAACAAGTAACCAAGTATTAATTTACCTTACTATACTGTACAAATACTGCATCAAAAATTAGTTTAATTGATGTGCAGTAACAAAATATTGCACCACCTTACCAAGTTCAGAAAATATCACCTAAGAGATTTGTTCTACTAACAGGTACAGTATTAATAGATAGTTTAAATGACAAATCATTTGTCATTCAGAATCTCTTTTATACCACTGGGCACCTTTGCAATTTTTCAGATCAATCAAAAGTTGCCATTTGCAACATTGATTAAGTTCTTAGGTACCAAAATCATTCCTATTCAACCTTTTCATCCAGGAATATATTTGCCTACAGGCAATATTAAATCAATTTCTATTTTCTTAGACAACCCATATTATTCTCTAGTCATATAAATCTTATGATACATTATTTCATTGGTGTTTGGAGTTTTAGATTGCAGTAATCATTGTTTCTATTCTCATTAGAACTTTCTCACATAATTAAAAAAAAAAGAAAAAAAGCTGCTGAGCCCATATAAGCATATCCCTTGATAATAAGATATTATTGTTGAGAATGTTAAAACTCTAGACTATAGGGAAATGCTACATTAAAAAAATTGTACAGAAATAAGCAAGAATTGATTCCAACTGAATTATCCTTTTCTTTAATTTTTATTTATATATTTCTAGTTGTGTTTGCATTAAAATCGTGTTTGTCTACTGATGACATAAATTTGTATGAGGTGTAAGATATATAAACAGCTTTCTTTGAAGGCAGTGTCTTTGCTATTGACAGATTTGTGACATTCCCTGGCATGACATCTGCTTCCTTTCTTCAGCAGTGTGTTGAAACAGATAGAAATATCAGTGCTCTGCCTACACCCAAAATGGCAGGAAAGAGAATATTACTGTTATTTGAGGAAATTATATTTAATCCTGACACATACTGTATGTATTGAAAGATTCCACAGTTGCCAATTATACCCTGTCTTTTATCCTTAACATTTCTTATTACATACACTGTAGTTACAATCCACAATGTTTCTTGGCTTGTTAGATCTGAACATAAACTTTTCCTTACATCAGTGGTACAGTTTTTATGGCCTCCACAAAAGAATCATAAAGTGATGCAAACACAATCTTTTGTATTATATTTTTAGTTATTTTCTAAACCAACAGTTTATCTATACTGTTCACTACTCAGTAATGATAGACAGAAAGGCAATAACTTCCTAGAAAAAAAGATGAAAAATAATAGACTTGTATTCCAATTGAGTTATTCAGAAGATTCATACTCTCTTTCTTTGTCTTCCTAGTCAGAAATGTGTATAAACAATTGCTTTCTCTGATGTTTGTAGTATTTGGTCAGATGTCTCAAGAAAAGGTTTAATTCTTGCCTAAAAACAAGGTGAAGAATCTTCAAAGTCCATGAAAATTCTTCACATTGATTTGATACAGGACTTCTATATGAGAAAATTTACACTAAAAATGTTCTTTCTTGGTGGGGTTTGTTTGTGTATATATTTGCTTTTTCTCCCTTTTTTCTCAGTAACAGACATAATTACCCAGTGACAACACTATTTGTTTTCTAGTGCTTTGTCAGGCAAGGTATTTGTGGTACTAGGAGCCTAATTTATACTACATCACATCAATTTCTATTGTGGAAAATCATGACTGTTTGCATTTTCCTTAATTTTCTTCATTTAATTGCTGGTAAATGAAGTTACTTTATAAGAAACAGCAAATTAAAAAGAAAACAGCAATATTCATTGTTATTTTAATACAGACATAGAGTCTCTATTTAAAGTAGAGAAAAGGAACCAAATATGTAATTTGTTAAACTTGTTTTTCATACTCTATGCTTTCTGGATCAATTTATGTATTTTAAAGTTCTCTGCTTTTGATGTAAACAAAGAAATATGTATATAATAATTGCAAGAAATTGGCTCACATGATCTCAATAACTCCTTCCTTTTCAACCTCAAGAAATAATTCAGCTTTCCAGTCACTGAAAAACTACAAATACATTGTTATAACTTGCTTTACTGTACCATTAATCACACAGCCATAAGTTTCTTTCTCTAGGATTCTTCAAGATCTATCAGTTTAACTGATATTTACTATATCTCCAGTTCCTTTCCTTTCTTTTGTGCAATTACTGTATATTGTCTAGCTATAGATGAACTGAAAAAACAAGGTTAAAAAAATGCAAAAATAAGACTAATAATATCACTCTAATCTCAAATGGAAACGGAATGTACATAGATGTTACACTGGAGGCATTGTTACCTTCACTTTACCGATTACAAAGTTGTAGTAAAAGTCTACAAGTCAAGAATGCAATTAAGCAATTATGAGTTCTGTTTCAAACAATTTTCTGTTAGTACATACTATTTGACAATGTCATTTGCATGACATATAAATATAAGCAATGTACAATATCATCAAAAGTCTAAATACTAATAGCAACTTCACCTCTGCACATAAGGAAATATTTCTGATTATAAAAATGAGGTGGTTTCTCTAATAACAGTTCTCACCTTAGGGACATAGCATTTGGAAGGAAGGTAACAAAGGGCCATTTACAACTGCTTTAGGCTACAAACAACTGGTCCCTTTTTTAAAACAGTCTAGCTTCTTCCTGAAAATCAGTAATATTTCCAGATATGCTTTCAGAGGCTGGTAACCTGTAAACAATCAAAATGCAAAAATTTAGTTTAGTTTACTTCAGTTTTAGTTTAGGTAATTTTCCCAATTCTATCTTAAATATATGAGCTTTCACTTTATGCTCACTTTTCTTCCCACCCCTCTGTTTAAACACCTATGCCCCTCTCAAGAGGAATGAATCCTACAGTAAGCACATCCTTGTTACAGTTTCTGTGCTTTCATTTTATCTTCAGACTTGTAGCTCTTGTAACTATTCTTTGTGTCAAAGCTTGTTCAGGTGATGTTTTTCTTCTTTCATGTGTACTATTGGTGTCACATGGAATTATCCTTAGTCACAGCTTTCCAGATCCACTGAATATTCTGAGCTGGAAGGTACCCACAAGGATCATACATTCCAATCAGCTAACAAGATTCTTCTTGCTGAAAAGTGAACCAATAATTTGTTTAGTTTAGGGTCTACATCCTGATTGTCTTGAAAGTATGCCTTGTATATTTGGTTCTTATTTTCCTCCCTGTTCACTCTCTGCCCCCATCTTCAGACCTAAAAAGTACTGTGCAGCTTTTGTTGCTGGTTAGTCTATTTCCCTTTTCTTAGTTGTCTTCTGATTCCCAATATACTTCATAATTGTGGCCATTCCTCTATTTTTGTCTGTGGATTATTTTCTCCTAGATTAATTCCTCTTCATTTATTTTGGCACAAATTTCAGATCTTTTTGCTTTTGTATTTTTCTTTTATTTTCTTCAGATAAAATATTATTTAATTCCTTAAGCAGTGCTCTTCATTTTGCATGTTTGCCATTTGGAAAATAAAATCCTATTTTCAGCAGACTATAACAGTTTGTGTTATAGACTTACCTCACTTTTCTGCACCTGTTCCCTTGCATTTAACTTACATTCATTGTAATAGATGGTCTTTTGTTGGCCAAATATCGTTAAAATTCAAAAATAAGAGAATTCCACATGTCTCTCTGATTCTGTTTTAGTGAACCTGTATTTAATTAAGCATAAATTCCACTGTTTGAGCCTGGAAGGCAGTCATGAACAGTGATGGATGATGCTTGAGGACACTAAAGGAGCTGAAAAGCTGCATCATTAGCAGCCTGTATCTACAACCCTAACTACACTCTCATAATATGCAAAATATGCACACAGTGGTATTCCAAGCTGCACGTATCCTCACAGTAGAATAATATGTTCATATTTTTTCTGCAATACTGGCTCACACTAATTTTTTTAATACAAAGAACTGTGAAAACCAATATAATGTTTGTCTTCTGAATCTCTATTAAGTGTACAAAGAATTGAGTTTTAATTATCCTAATGGGTTCAGGCACATTGACTTCTTTAGGTGCTACAGTGTTTAATGCCCCAAAACATGAATTTTGTATCTAGCTTTTAGTCTATTGAAATGCCTTCTCTCCGGGATTGATATACAAAGGTCTAACACATGACAAGCATTACATTATTACATTATAGATTGTGGGTTTGATATATCTTACAGACTCCCTGTTTTTTGTCCCTACAGCTGGGTCAATTAAATCAAGGCTCTTGTTTTCTTATACCATTATTAGATGTAGTCATTTTAACTTGAAGCAGTTAATATGTTTCTGCTTCAAATTTACTGTCTCTACCTAGCTTCATTTTGTCCAGAAAGTATTTCCTGACCTTTTCCTAAACTGAAATCTGAATCTTAAACTCTTTTCAAGGATTTGATGACATGGCTCTGAGATCTTGAGCTATTGTGGTAATACAGCTTAGAATGCAGAGATCAAATCTATCAATTTTATTTAAGATATCTACCCAGATGCACCCAAAATATGGTTGACTAAATGAGGAAAAAAGAAATATCTGAGGAGAAAACATTCAGAGAAAGAGTTGTTGATTTTCTTTGTGCTTTATGTATTCTAATAAAATCAGGGGTAATTGCTATTAGATTTGTAGGACTAATACTCCAAGATGCAAAATAATCCCTTTGCCACACTCTACCAAACATGCTTTAAAAATCAATAAAAACATTATGTAGTTCCCTTATCCTTATGCTCAAGTAATTTCTCAGTTAGTTGTCATAGAGTAAACATCTGCTCGAATCTCCTTGGCACAAACCCCCACTTGTAATTCTGCCAGTTGATTCCTGATGTGTAGTTTGAGTCTACATTGTATCACTCTTAGGAATCATTTTGCTGGCACAGCTTCACAGATGCACAGTATTTAATGTTGTGGGGTTTTGTTGTTTTTTTATTCATAGATATTTCACAAAGAGATAGAATAATAGAGTTCTCCAAGTTTCACCAGATGTGACATGTATATTTTAATCCCTACAGAGCACTGTCTTCTGGGATCTTTGTATTACCAAAATATTATTTTTAAGAGGAATTAAATTGTATCTCCTATTCTATCTTTATGGCTGTCTTCTCAACTATTGCAGTTGAGAAAAGATTTATAATTTATTTTAAAATATTTCTCACCTTGTAAGCTTCTACTTTTCAGACTTTGTTTTACAGGTCTTTTCTACAGCAATATCTACGTAAGTAAATTTCTTGCAGCCATTCTCTGTTTACAGAATCACAGAATCAATTAGGTTGGAAATGACCTCTAAGAACAGCCTATGACCAAACACCCCTATGTCAACTAGACCATGGCACTAAGTGCTGTGTCCAGTCTTTCCTTAAACACCTCCAGGAATGGTGACTCCACCACCTCCCTGGTAGGTCCATTCCAATGTGTAATCACCCTGTGTGTGAGGAATTTCTTCCTAATATCCAACCTAAATCTCCCTTGGTGCAGCTTAAGACTATATTCTGTCTTCCTATCACTTGTTACCTATGAGAAAAGACCAACCCTCACCTGGCTACACCCTCCTTTCAGGTATTTGTAGAGAGTGAGGTCTCCTCTGAGTCTCCCTTCCTGCAGGCTAAGCAACCCCAGCTCCCTCAGCTGCTCCTCATAGGACATGTGCTCCAGATGCTTCACCAGCTCCGTTGCCCTTCTCTGGATCCGCTCCAGCACCTCAATGTCCTTCCTGATGAGTGGCTCAGAGCTGGACACAGGATTTGAGGCGTGGTGTCACCAGTGCTGAGTACAGGGGAAGAATCACTTCCCTGGCCCTGCTGGTCACATTATTTCTGACACAGTCCAGGATGCCATTGGCCTTCTTGGCCACCTGGTACACACTGGCTCATGTTCAGCCAGCTGTCAACCAGCACCTCTAGGTCCTTTTCTGCTGGGCCACTTTCCAGCCACTCCTCCTCAGCCTGTATTCACTCATAATGTTAAAGTCATAGTGTTAAAAAATTACTAAATTGAAGAATCAGATGTTTCCATTAAAGACACAGAAATACTAGTTTCTTTAACATGTGTTATCTACGTTTTGTATAAAAAGTCTGCTTAGTTACAAGGAAATATAGCAACACTCTGCATACAAAAAACTATTCTTAGAAAAAAAAATAAATTTTAGCTCACTATATTTGTGCAATATATATGTAAATTTCAGTCTACTGAAAATAACAGGCATTTCAACACCCATGGACATCATTAATATGCACCTGGACATACACACCTAATGTCTAAGATCTTGGTTTCCTCAATTAAGATGTTTTAAGAAGTTTCATGCTGAAAGCCACAAGGATATTAAAAACTACCTTTCCCCCTTTTTATTAGGACCCCTCTTAAGATTCATAGCCTCTCATGACAAAAGTCAACAGATTTTGGAAGAGGGACACAATAGCATTGGAGTATCAAACAGCTTCACTTTAAGAGAAATAGAATTTTCAAAGTAAATATACTGACTGTGATGGAATTTGAACTATGATTCCAGGCATCTGCTTTCCTCGTCAGACCAATTAGCTTATGTCATTCAAAGAATTACAGTCAACAGACTCTTCAGAGGCAACATGTGTCACTGCACAATAGAGACTGCATTTATTTAGTTGAAATTGGATAAATTACTGAAGTACTGCTTTTATTTATTTCTGTGTGCAAATAATTTATGAAATTTATCTTCCTCAGTTAAAAAGCCTTTAGCCCAGACTACTAAATTTCACTGTCTCTGATAGGAATGGTAGTTTGGGGCAATAACTCATCTATAGTCCCGAGAAAACACTTTTATAATAACAATTCCACTATCAGTTACTTAACTGGTAAAAACATCTGAATGTGGAAACATGCATAACTATAGTTTTAGGATTCTGGGCATTATGGTACAGGTATCTTGGGCTTGGATTACCTTATGTATTTGAGCCCAACTGTGATTGCAAAAATTTGATTGTATGATGCGTCGCTGACTGAGTCAAGAACTTAAGTTTTGAATCATTACAACTGACACAATGGAAGCTAATTGTTTCATAGCTCAAAAGATATACATAGGCATAATTATAAATAGGAGAATGTTAAATGAGATGAAGCTCCCTACATTATTCCTAATGATCACTTCTAAAAGAAGGAAATCCTTCATTATATGCATCTTTGCTCTTGAATTAAGTTAATTCTGATACCATTTGAAATTACAGTGGAGGTGCAAGTCATTTTAGCTTATTGTGCAAGTTAATGAATGTCTCCTGATTTAGTTCAGATTTTTAGTTTCTCATCATGCAAAAAAAGTAAAAAAAGTACCTGCAATAATTGCATAGAGTATATTATTTACCTTTTTAGCCTGAAAAATCATCAGGGAGAATGTGTTTCCAAACCACAATGTCTGATGCCTGATTCAGAAACACTCACTCTAGAGGAAGTCTTCAAATACTTACAAATTTTCTGAGTAGTGTAATTTTTCATATCGCGGGAAAGTGGTCCTGCCAAAAGGACTGTGGACATGGAGATGTATGCATGCACTTATTCTCACAAGCAGAGTTTCTTTATTGCTAGAGACAGTTTACACAGAGTTTGTTTCTGGAAGTAATGTCAACATGTTGTAGGCCCCTCAAAAAGCTATTTCTACTACTGACTTCTGTGGTGGAAACACCACTTCCCAAAGGATAAGTAATTCCAAGTATAGGATTATGCAGAATCAAACAGACTAGTTTATTAACTCGTTCTGCTTTTAGAATCATCAGGTTTTGTAATTCAAAAGTTATGTTCTAAAATAAATGAACTGTGGTCTCATGATTTCATGAAAATAAAGGCACATTACCTGATTTTAAGAAGTCAGTATGCTTAAATGCCAAAACCTCATACACCTGAATTTTTCATCTCTCAAAGGATCTCCATTTCTTATGCTTGTCAAATGAAAATCTGAAAACAAAATCAATTAGGTTTAGATTAATGATCATTTTCCCTTCTGTTTTATTGAATCATTGGCTAGTATTTCCTAATGGTGCATACTATTGAAATGGTATAACTGGGTTTAAAGCATTGCTCAGGCTCTTTTACAGCTTTCCAGAATAAGAATTTTTATGTGTAATGTTAATCTTGTAGTCTCTGTTTTGTCAGTTTACTATTTTTATCTCCAGGGGTATACCATGGCAATTTATTATATTGTGCAAACACTGAAATAATGTGTATGTGTATATTTGATTTGGTTTTGCAAATCTAGAAGTGCTATCAGAGACTAACAATGCTTTTAGAACAGGAAGAAATTTTGCCAGTCTTTTTACCTCACCTTACACTTAATTCGTTCTAACATCAATATGCCAAACAAGATTTAATGCCCAGCTGCATCATTTAAATTGAATAGTAAATCAAACAGATTATTTGTACCTTGTAGTTATGAAGCTAAATTGTTCATTACCAATCAACTACAAATGCAAGGTAAATTTTCATTGATTTTTTTGTTGCTGATGATTTTGTTTAGGTTAGTAACTTGTTGTGTGTTCTTGTGTAAACAGTATTATATTGCATTTGTTTCTTGTTATTCTTTTAATATAAAAACAAGCTTAGAAGTTATTACGTGTCAAAACAAACAAGCAAACAAAATCCCCTAGAAAGTCAGGAAACAATTCTGACTAGCTGCAGAACTCAGAGCAATGTTACTCATGTGGAGTCTTCTGATAAGATTACGTACAGTTTTCAGATTTAATACTTATTTAAGGATTTGAATATATTCACAATATCAGACACACTGTCTAAGTGTAGAGAGTTCTGAGTCTGAAATTACAGGAAGTTTCATGAATCACATATTTTTAAACTGGTTTTGAGGTGTTTTAGAGCCTTGAGGAACCCTAAACAATAGGACTGTACTGACATCTTGGATTGCCACCATGATGTGCTTATTGAATCAGCTGAGGTAGAGCTAAATTCTTTGGATACACAAATTATTTCTAAATGTAGGAATTAAGACATTTAGGACCTTCAGGCATTTTTGTCTTTTTTTGTATGGAAATTATTTCAGACTGTATTATAGATACTTAAAAGACAGCAAAGTACTTTTTTATTGATCTATTAAAAAAAAAAAAAGTGAGTTGAATTCTTGGAGGTCTATTTAGGAGAGACTGGATGGATTTTTAAGCAGATGATACTGCAGGGTCAATAAAGAACCTCAGAAGTCTTAAGAGTTTTATGCGGCAAGAGTGAGAAACAGATTCTGGGGGAAAAAAATCAACAGTAGTCATTGCTATTCTGTAGTGCTTAAAAGCTCTGGCTTCAAATTCCAAGCCTATATTATTTAACTTTATCTTTTGTGGTGCACAGTTTAATCAAAGCATGCTGACTATGAGAAACATAAGTGGAAACATTCACAGTGTTCACAATTTATCAATGTATTTAAATATGACATTTCCATTTGCTACTTTCTCTGCTAGATAAAAAAACATTTTCCAGTAGTGAATGATTTGTGAAAAAGAATCTCCATCATGACTTTGGAAACATTCTTTTCAAGTTCTGTTCAGACAAAAAACTATAACAAGCACTTGCAACAGCATATAGTAAGGACATGTTTGAATATCCTATCCTTTGCTCATAGAACACTGCTTCAGGCAGGATAAAGCCTTTCTGTAACTGCAACAGATATGCATTCCTGAGATTATGAAGATCTCAAATCGACCTCATAAGGTTACCAGCAATGCCAACCTCTCAAAACTTTTTCAGTAGAGCGTGTTCTTTAACAGAAGCTAAAGATAAATATACTTAATGTATGCTGCTTTTAGAAGGTGTATAGATGAATCTCAGATAAAAGATAGTTAAATGTGACATCATTTGAAGAATTTCATTTTTAAAGTCCAGATGTTCATAGCAACAGATTTTTTTTAATGTGGCTGGAGCATAACAGGAAAGGTATGTTACCAAACAAGTAATATTTCTTTTAAAAGAAAGGTGTCCATGCAGCACTGGGGGAAGATATTGAAAAGTTCTTTTAACTTTAGCACAATAGTGTTTGATCCCTATGTATGTGATTAATGCTTATTTTTGTACCATAAAGTGCTTAGTACAAATACCAGAGATTGCTGTAATTTTGTTAACTCCCTACATCTGTGTCATCAAGTACTTTCCTGTTTACCTCTACCAGTGCTTAATATGTACAAGCAGATATATTAGTTTTAAGAATAAAAAATTTGTGCTGTACCAAAGATGATAAGTATTTGATAACCTGGCAACATATTTGGGATATTCTCAAGGAGAAAAGATTCATTAGAAGATCCAGTACCATAAAAAAAAAAAATTGAGGAATAGGAATGTTCCCCAAATTATAACGAGAGACCCTCAAAAGACCCCTACTCATAACCAGAAATCATTAGCATATATGCATGTATTTGGGCAATGTAATGAATATGTGTTAGTTTCATGAAGATAACCTGTTTTTTTAGGCAGCTGGGTGTGCATATTAGGTGGAGCAATTCCCCGTGCAGCCAGTGCTGCAACAAACTAATGTCAGCTTTCTAACCTAGTGAACCAGTTGGAGAGTCTATTTCCTGGTTTCTGGTCACAGGTACATGAAAAGACTTCTTTCAGGAGAGAAGAAATGGTTCCTTACCTTTATGACCAGAAAGAGAAAGATGCCTTGCTGAATACATCCAAGCAGTATTATGAAGATTATGACTATTTTGATGAATTGTTGTTCTACAAGCCGTATCATAATATAGCATGTGACTTATTCTTAAAAAGAATCTTGAAAGATATTTATGATTTTATTTTTGCTTTTATTGGGAAGAGAAGTTCTGCAGAGGGGGTGGGAAGCAAGGGAGAGACATGGTACAGGATTCTTTCTGGATCCTGTTAAAATGTTCCAACAACAAATGGTGTCATAAAATAGCTGTTTTAATAAGATACAATAAAAGGAGTAATATAGATAGCAAGTAAATATTTCTTCATATAGTGGGAATCCCACTTTTGTGCCATTCTGGATGCACCCTAAGTAGGTTTTCTGATGGCATGCTGTATAGAATGGGTGCAGGGAGAAAAGGTCCTTGTTTTTAGTCACTCCAGCTATTATACAATTTTCTTATAAGGAAAAGTTCCATTCCTAAAGGCTGGTCTCATTTTTAGATAAAGGCAAGGCCACACAGATGGTATAATTGCCAGTAACAAGTGGGAGCTGTCTACAGGCTCCTTTTATCCAAGAAGCTGTCTGAGGTTTTCCTGTGGCCAAGTGATCCATGCAGCAAAAGGCCATACTGAATGTGCAGCACAGCACAGGCCTGGGACTAATCACTGTGGTTAAATGCTGTAGCATCAGCAACTCTTATGAACAATGGTCTCCCAGTCAGGACCAATGAATTACACCCCTTGATCCACATGCAGCTGACTCTTACCAAAGATATTTTAAGTTAGCAATTGTATTAGAATACACATACAGACTTCTCATGCCCTAAATACAGCCCTAATAGGACATACATAGACTGAGCAAGTTCATTGACTCCTCAAATAAAGTGTTTTCTGCATGGATCCCAGTGCAGTATCATTGTAACAGTAAATTANTGCTTCAGGCAGGATAAAGCCTTTCCGTAACTGCAACAGATATGCATTCCTGAGATTATGAAGATCTCAAATCGACCTCATAAGGTTACCAGCAATGCCAACCTCTCAAAACTTTTTCAGTAGAGCGTGTTCTTTAACAGAAGCTAAAGATAAATATACTTAATGTATGCTGCTTTTAGAAGGTGTATAGATGAATCTCAGATAAAAGATAGTTAAATGTGACATCATTTGAAGAATTTCATTTTTAAAGTCCAGATGTTCATAGCAACAGATTTTTTTTTAATGTGGCTGGAGCATAACAGGAAAGGTATGTTACCAAACAAGTAATATTTCTTTTAAAAGAAAGGTGTCCATGCAGCACTGGGGGAAGATATTGAAAAGTTCTTTTAACTTTAGCACAATAGTGTTTGATCCCTATGTATGTGATTAATGCTTATTTTTGTACCATAAAGTGCTTAGTACAAATACCAGAGATTGCTGTAATTTTGTTAACTCCCTACATCTGTGTCATCAAGTACTTTCCTGTTTACCTCTACCAGTGCTTAATATGTACAAGCAGATATATTAGTTTTAAGAATAAAAAATTTGTGCTGTACCAAAGATGATAAGTATTTGATAACCTGGCAACATATTTGGGATATTCTCAAGGAGAAAAGATTCATTAGAAGATCCAGTACCATAAAAAAAAAAATTTGAGGAATAGAAATGTTCCCCAAATTATAACGAGAGACCCTCAAAAGACCCCTACTCATAACCAGAAATCATTAGCATATATGCATGTATTTGGGCAATGTAATGAATATGTGTTAGTTTCATGAAGATAACCTGTTTTTTTAGGCAGCTGGGTGTGCATATTAGGTGGAGCAATTCCCCGTGCAGCCAGTGCTGCAACAAACTAATGTCAGCTTTCTAACCTAGTGAACCAGTTGGAGAGTCTATTTCCTGGTTTCTGGTCACAGGTACATGAAAAGACTTCTTTCAGGAGAGAAGAAATGGTTCCTTACCTTTATGACCAGAAAGAGAAAGATGCCTTGCTGAATACTTCCAAGCAGTATTATGAAGATTATACTATTTTGATGAACTGTTGTTCTACAAGCCGTATCATAATATAGCATGTGACTTATTCTTAAAAAGAATCTTGAAAGATATTTATGATTTTATTTTTGCTTTTATTGGGAAGAGAAGTTCTGCAGAGAGGGTGGGAAGCAAGGGAGAGACATGGTGCAGGATTCTTTCTGGATCCTGTTAAAATGTTCCAACAACAAATGGTGTCATAAAATAGCTGTTTTAATAAGATACAATAAAAGGAGTAATATAGATAGCAAGTAAATATTTCTTCATATAGTGGGAATCCCACTTTTGTGCCATTCTGGATGCACCCTAAGTAGGTTTTCTGATGGCATGCTGTATAGAATGGGTGCAGGGAGAAAAGGTCCTTGTTTTTAGTCACTCCAGCTATTATACAATTTTCTTATAAGGAAAAGTTCCATTCCTAAAGGCTGGTCTCATTTTTAGATAAAGGCAAGGCCACACAGATGGTATAATTGCCAGTAACAAGTGGGAGCTGTCTACAGGCTCCTTTTATCCAAGAAGCTGTCTGAGGTTTTCCTGTGGCCAAGTGATCCATGCAGCAAAAGGCCATACTGAATGTGCAGCACAGCACAGGCCTGGGACTAATCACTGTGGTTAAATGCTGTAGCATCAGCAACTCTTATGAACAATGGTCTCCCAGTCAGGACCAATGAATTACACCCCTTGATCCACATGCAGCTGACTCTTACCAAAGATATTTTAAGTTAGCAATTGTATTAGAATACACATACAGACTTCTCATGCCCTAAATACAGCCCTAATAGGACATACATAGACTGAGCAAGTTCATTGACTCCTTAAATAAAGTGTTTTCTGCATGGATCCCAGTGCAGTATCATTGTAACAGTAAATTAGTTTACCATTTCTGACAGATCTACTCATTCAATATGCTGGGTTTGGCTGTGCTAAAGTTAATTTTCTATACTGCAGCTAGTGTGTGGCTATGTTTTGGATCTGATCACTGAGCATGCTTCTCTGAATAAAGAAATACTCTAAGTTGTTTCATGATTCTATGATTTCAGTTCAGCTGAGGAATAGATACTGACATCAGACTGGAAGTTCATTGAATCAAAGTGAAAAACCAGAAACAAATAACATATGATGTTTTTCCCAGCCTGGACTACAGGTGAGGATCTACAATTACATAACTATTAAGTTCTGATACCTAACTGTAAAGTTGTTATAAATTATATTTGATAAAATATGCAGATTCATGCCTATGCTACATAAATTCATATGAAAATAATATCTAAAGTTTTCAGAAAGAAACACTGCCCTTTAGTTATACAGTAGTGTGTATATATATATATATATATATATAGTATCTATGTAGTCTGGTATAAACTTTAGTTACTCCCATTAAATTTATATTTGATAATTTTTAAACTCAGAGTAGACCATAAAACTTTGTTTATTGTGGCCTTACTGTTAGCGTTCAGGAACACATAACCACAGATGGATTATATGCAGGTGCTTTTATTGAAGAGCTCTGGAAGCCAGGGGTACAAACCCAAATCTGACTTCGACATTGATTCGAGATGCATACATATTTATATTTTAACATTATATAACTACTTATTGTTTTATTGTATGAGCATCTTTCATTATGTTTAACTTTTGATAAAATCACATCATTTATCAATACACTTAACAATCATATCATTTATCAATGTGTAGGTGCAGTTTCATATGATTTACCAAAGACAAAGCATAATCATAGCAGGTGCAGTTCTGCATGATCTACTAAAACAAAGCACAACATTCTCCCTCCGCGGCCCACCAGGTCTACTCCACCTCCCCGAACACTGCCTGCAGTTCCCATGATTTTAGAAACATTTTTAACCCCATGTTAACATTACTGTATTTTCACTACTAACAATGGTAAAACTCCCCCTGACTTCAGTGCTAGATCAAAAGTCACTTGTCCCTAAAAAAATCCCTCACTAGATGTTGATATTTAATTTAAAAACTCTTATTTCAGAATTCAGCTAATTGCTACAGATCATATATTAAAACTACTAGCATGGATTCAAAGTTTTTGAGAATCTCTTTTCTCTAGGTCTTTGTTAAAAATTGTGAAAATTCCCTAGTTCCTCTGCTCTTGTCCAAAATGATTAAATGTACCACTCTGCTGACATTTTTTTTTCCTTATGGATGCCCTTTGTGGTGGTTACTCTTTTGACATTCTACTTTTGAGAGAGAGTGCAGAAAGAGCATGTGCTACTCTTTTACTTAGGTAACATCATTGCTGTGTGTTGCCTGTTTCTCCTGCACCGCTCCATTTGTTTTTCTTTTCAGAAGGTTTTGCTCCACTCCAACACACTGTGTAAATTTCTCTGTGTCCTGTAATTTCTATTATTTTTTGTTTGTTGGCTGTGAATTTTTCCTGTAAAACTGATATTTAATGCTAAGAAACCTATTATTTTTATTGTATATTCAGATTTTAATGATGTAGCTACACTGATAAGGATCCTTGAGTGACTACGCCAATTAATATGGAGAGGATAACCTTCAGGTTATCTACAGATTTAACTACATCTGCTTAGAAGGTCACTTTTTGTTCGACAGATTTCAGGTTTTATAACCCCAAAATCTCTGTGCTTAGAGTTTTATAGTCAATTTCCATAGCTGTCTTTCAAAATCCAGAAGTAAGCCATGTGACAGTTGTATTTTTTAAAGTGATATTTAAGAGGCTATTTTTCTTCATCTCCTAAGAAATAAAATTATTGGATGTGAATTCTCAAAGAAAGATTAATTACTTAATCTTTTTTTAATACTTAGTCCCCCTCAAAACTGCACAATTTCTCTTAAATTTCTATTACAACGTGTTGGCAGTAAGTGGACTTTCTCTATGTCTTAATTTTTTACTAAAATTTTCCATTGATAAATAATCTGCAAAAGACTCATTATGGAAGTAACCAGCACCATGAGGTTGTAATGCAATATTTCCTTTTTCAGTCATTGTTATTGCTCCTATTTGGTTTAGAAAGAAGATTTCATTGTCATATGTACTGAAACTTCAACCTCCAGAGTTCCTCTTCACATTATTTAGAGAATGTTGCGACTCAGATATGGAAATGATCAAGTAACCTTTTATTAATTAATTTTATTAATTGAATCCAAACAAACTTAGGGAAAACATGCTTTTCAGTTCTACAGCTTCAATATCCAAAGAGTAAAAAAGTAGACTGCTTTATAAAGGTGAATTAATTTTCTTTAGTTTGTCCCAAAAAAAACCCCAAAACAAACAAAAACCCCCCACCATATTAAAGCATATTTATTGCAGTCTGTCATTAAAAAAAGCAAAAAACTAAACTTTTATATTTGAAAGCACCCAGGAAACCAAAAATTAAGACAGTGATTTCTCAAAAATGTTCCCTCCATTTATATCTGGCTACATTTTCAAGGACTTGTTTTGAAGACTAAAGATCAAATGCATGTCTTACAGATAAAAAGCTTCAAAAATTCTCTGAATTTCACTTCAGTAGATTTCATATTTCCATGTTTGTTTTTCCTTTGGCATAAATGTCTATGGCAATTATACATTATAGAGAAATTTACTGCTATAGAAACAAAAACTGAACACCAAACTTCAGATGTTAATACATTCAAATGTAAGGATTTTCATAATGTCATGGTATCTTCCAGGTTACAAAACCCTAACATAGGCACTTTTTGCAAAATGTTTGTTTTCTTATGTTTTCATTTCTGCATAAACAAGTAAAAATAATGAAGTCCATCCTGAAATAAATTATACAGCATTGCTTAGCAGGTAACTGCTGTCTTATTTATGTCTCTTAGGGTCTGTACTTATGCTGTCTGTTTTATGTCTACTACTTACTGTAGAGGTGCACAAAACATACCAGAGGTGAATTATGTGCTACAGCTTCTTATATACTATATAATTATATTGTATAATAACATATGTATTTATTACTATGCCTCAGGCATATTTTAAAATATTACTTATTTAAGTATTAATTTAAAATATTTTTAAATATTGTGTTACTTTAAAATAATACATCTCTTATTTTAAAAGTCATATTAGAAATATAGCTCAATGCCTTAGCAAGGAGTTAAATCACAGACAGCCTTCAAATTCTACTGACTAGGGTGGATGAATTTGACTTGGTAGAAACTATTACACAACAATCCAGAAGTAGAAAAATATGTATGTAAATATTTGGGGCTTTTTATGACACTAAGGACTGTGTAATTACACTTGAAAGACAGAGCCTCATATTCAGTCCATGGAAAGATAATCCTTTCCTCTTTTTTTTACAGGAAGAAGGCAGCTCCAGAACTCAATATTAGGAAAGATCATGATGCAAACATATTTCACAACTAGTGTTTAGAGTTACATGTCCAGAGGAAGATGATCTAAGAATGGCAGAGAAATTTATGAAGCTTATTTGCTATCATTCAGCAACAGCAATAATTTTGATTTCCCATTCATCTCAAAGCAGCATACAATACTCTGAGCTGCCTCAGGGTGGTTTGGTAGGTCTCAGGAGGTTATAAAAAGGTAGGTAGAAAGCATTCTGTGGGGCAGAGCATAAAAGTGGCAAAGAGAGTAGAAAAGATCTTGAATGTGCCAAACACTGGGTAGAACAACATGCATATTTTGTGGTTTTTTAGGGATTTTTTTTCCACTCTTGTTTAAGAAAGGGGCATTTAGGCATTGTCGGGGCAGGATACTGCTGATGCATGTGATTTTTGACGTAGGAAATGATTTCTGTTGTTATAGTCTCAGATTGTTAGGGCATTTCCAACAAATACTTTTTACATTGCCAGTGCTTAAGGTTTTATTCCCACTGCAACAAACTGAATCTCACAGCCATATAAACTCAAAATCCTCTCCCTTTATTATCCTATAAATCTGCAGTGATTATGGAAGGGAAGAACAGTAAATGCAGATTTCATAGTCTACTATGTCTTTCTTAAATGATATAATAAAAACCTTGATTAAAATGCTAAATTAAGATACTAAATGTGGCAGTTCAAAATATTTTGAAAAGATGGAAAGATAAGAATGTAAACATCATTTTGTATGCTTATGGACCTGATCCTTTTCATTTTACTCAGTGCTAATAACCTGCAGACTTCAAGAGAAGCAGGATCAAACCTCTCAAGAGCAGTGGCATTTTGATGTATTACACTAATACATCACCCTATGCAGCTCCTTGGTGATGTATTGCCCTAGTGCTTTATCAAAGTGTCACTGCTCCGATGAAGGCATAGCACCTTCTAGCAAAGCCCTGGATCAGAAGTTATGTTGCAGAAGAGGTTATGTTCTGTTCTATGCCATGCTATACTAAGGTATGTTTTATGCTGGTATAAGGAACAATATCAGAAAAAGAGAGATAAGGTTCCAGGATTAAGTAGCAGAGGTGGATATGCCCATCAATCAGACAAAATTCACACAAATAAGTTTCCATAGAACTTTGGGCTGCTAATGTAATGTTATTTGAAAATTTTGTCCTTTACTTATTTTCAATATCTTGATTTTGACAAAAAAATAACCTAAACTATGAAAAGCAGTGTTGCATATTTTCCCACAAAAATGGTGTCTAAGGAAAGGAGAATCTTTACATTTGGCTCAATTCCTTATCCTGAACCATCAGCAATACACTAATTGACTGGGAAGACAGGTGAAACCTACTGCACAAAATAGTTCGATAAAATTATTAAATCCTCATCTCCATTCTCATCATAGTGAGAATTTTCTCAAGTTATTTTATTCATATTGTACATAAAAATCTAAAAAAGTTTAAAAGATGCAATAAGATAAACAGTAAATATAGTAAAATCATTCAGTATAGCCCTAAGCATATTTCCATTGCAATGGGGGTACCACATAAACATCTAAATAATCACATAATGCAAAGAAAAGCACAAACTCTCATGTTAAGCTTTGACATTTAATATAGATCTAGATATCACTTAGGGGTTTTGTAAACTGATTTTCTTTAGAACAGAGTAGTTCTAATTACCCGTTAAGTAAACTAAAAGTAATTTAACGCAATTTAGATGTCTTGAACTGTGCAACTCATTTTGATTAAACTTATTGTTGGCCTATGTATAATCATATGTTGGTTTTTTTTCTTCTCTATCTCTTTATGGTTAAAGATCAGTTGCATTATTTTTATCAGCTTATATTTTAGACACCCATCACCAGTTAACATTCTATTTCCCTAGATTTTATTTACAAGTCTATGACTCAGAGGAGAAAAACACAAAGAAATTCTCCTAATTCTATGAAACATCACTACATTACAATATAGTAATGAAAGGCTATTATGTTTCAGATTGGTCTGCATAGTCAAGCTCCTGAAAGAAATGGGTTGCTGAATTGATTATAATTTGTGTGGAATGGACTGTATATACATGTTAAGCAATTTTCTAGAAAATTACACAAAATTGGAACATCACCATAGCAATATTCTATTGTATGCAATTTTAACTAAATATTATAATCTTAAATAGAAACTTTTTTTATATGTATCATGCTCTGTAAAATTCAGCTTTACTGAAAGGAATTTTTAGAAAGAGTGTGAATGCTTATGCAAAATAAATTTTGTAGAATTTGCTAGGAATACAAAAAAAAGTCCAACCAAGTTCAAGTGAGTGTTTAGTGAAAACACTTAAAGGTAATGTGTTTAAGGGCAGTAGTAGAGAAGATGAGGTGAATTTTATTGTTCTCTTTCAGGAGCATGGTACCTTTTCTCCTGGTCTCTATGGAACCCAGCAGTGCTTTATACAGATGCACTCAGCCTTTCATGGCCAGCTGCAGGATCTTAGCCACACATTTCAATCAAGAATTATGAAAAGGTTCATTCAGCTTCCTTGATCCTGCACAGTGAAGACTTTTTAAAGTTAGTATTTTTGCTTCTTTCCATTAAAAAAAAAATTCTTAAATAGGAGCTCTTCCATTATCCCAAAATAGAAAGTCAACAATACTTCAGCTCACTCCAAACCATCTGTTTACACTCATTTCTATCGCAAACTTCTCAGTCATTTGCATTTTGCCCAAGCTGTCAGTTCTTCCTTTGCCAACATTAAATAACATCCCACAGTTGTGGTAGTTCTTTTCAGTCACAGTGCTAGAATAAATTTTAATCAATAGAGGGAACATCTTAGATAGATATATGTATATCTTAAAATTACATAAAAAGGAAGTCGTGCAGAAAGGCTATGTGTTGTTTAATACACTGGTCTTTAAATTTGTGTCATTAACCATATATGCTATGTAATGCAAATACAGACATTTTTTTAGTATAATTTTACCATATAAATAATGCTATCTGTATTCTCCACACAACGTGAATTTATCATTTCCCCTCAATTTGTTAGAAGAAGAGCCCTATTTCCATACGAGCTAGATAGGATTGAGATCATTAGCATCTAAAACCAGATTAAAATCTCTTATCTTTCCTGGTTTAATTTTTTTAAGTAGTTTCCCTGTTTCTCATGGGGATATGTTAAATAAATTGAAAAAAAATCAAGCAATGAAAACCATCTCATCAAAAGACATAATATTCTTTTTTTCATGTATCTTCAAAAAAAATCTCCTCCCTTTTGACTTCAGACACACTGAATTATTTTGTATTACTTTTCAGTGTCATTAATGCACCCTTATGCATAATATGCAGTGAAAAGAGGTCTCATATGAAGAAACAGGAAGAAAGATAAATAACACAATATAAATGAAAAATACTTTCCTAGTCACTTAACAACAATACGTCTCTTGAAGATTGTTTAAAAAAAAAAGCTGATTTTTGACCAGGTTTTGTTGTAGATCTTTGAAACCTGGGGACTATAATATCAGGGCTTGATGATGATAAATACATGAAGCTGTGCCCAGAAATATTTGTCCTAATAACTAATTTTAAAAATTGACAAACTTGAAAGGATTTACAATGTAATCAAGTATGTTTTCCCATTCATGTTCCATCTACCATCTGTTGTCTACAGTAGTTTAAAGATTACAGAATTGACACATTTGGCTGTATTAATTTAAAATCCAAATCACTAAGAAATGAGAGGATTCTTTATTCTTTCCTTTTTGAAAACATGATCTAAAAAAAGCACCAAACCCCAAATTCATAACAAGTTCTGAATTGTTGGCTGAAGTAAGTAAAGTCATTTCTTATGTAGATAACAGACTGACAGAAACAGCCGCAATGCAGGTTCTTAACACTGCCTTACTAGTGTGTGTTTGATCTCACAAGTACCTCTTTTGGGAAAAGAGCTCCATTTCTATTAATCATAAATTTTGCCATTCTAAAGGATTTCCTAAAATAGATGTATCTTACTGCGGTGGTGGTTTAAGGAAAACAAGACTGAAAACAGATATATCAGCATACATCTAGAACAACTTAGTTGTTTTCAGTGCTGTGATTTCATGCTTCAACAACCGAATAAAATAGATGGTTTAAAGACGTATTTTATGGAAACATTGTAAGGGAATGTGAACCAGAAATGTATGATTGTAAAAGAGTTTAACAAAGGGATAAAAAAGTGAGAAAAGAGAGTATAAAAACCAACTCAAAACAATGAGAGGCAGGGAAAAATCACCAATCATAATTTGCTTTTGACTCATTCAGAAATCAGTAAAAAGTTCCCCTGCACATCTAGTCATGAGCTGTAAACCGTTGTTGGAAACAGTCTGGTGGTCTAAGGAGGCAATATAAAGATTCTTGGTTATTAGAATGTGTGGCCTGTGCTAGCAGTCTGCTGCATTTCCTCAGGATTAGATACCTAAAGGTTTTAAAGATTATATGTTTAAGTATCAAAAAACTTCGGCATATTTAGCTCCGCTTTGCACCTTTTCCATATTCCGAGAAATGTTAATCTGGGTGACCACTATACCTTTTATTCCAGCAGTGATCTGATTGTGGTTTATGAAAATTTTATTTCTACTTGCATGAAAAACAAAGAAGAGAAAATTATTTTTGCAGGTAGTGTTCTAGTTTGCAGCTTTGCAAAACAACTGTCTACTTCAGGTTCAGTTCTATAGTCACTTATCTATACATGCTATTTTTTAACAACAGAAACAAAATACAGAGCTGTATATTTTTTTTTTTTATTTTTTTTTTGGTTACAAATACCTTTCTCTGTTTAAATCTTAGGAACTAGAAATCAGCCTTGAGTTTCAAGGTAAAAAATTTGTCTTCCCAAAAAATTTAATATTAAAAAAACTCACCTGAATTTGGATCATATAATTAATATGCAATTGTCCTATCTGAAATGCTTATTACAGGCAATACAGAGCATCTGAACCTTTCAGTTGTAATTTCCAAAGTTTGCAATTTTTTAGAGTCATGTGGGTCAGTGGTCTGACACAGAATTTTATCGTGCACACACAATTCATCAGTTCATTAAATATGGAAAGTGACAGTGGAAGCTAAAATGCAGGTCACCTGTTTATAAAAAAAACATTTTTGCCCTTGAGTTGCTGGTGTTNAATTATTTATTTCCTATCTGAAATGCTTATTACAGGCAATACAGAGCATCTGAACCTTTCAGTTGTAATTTCCAAAGTTTGCAATTTTTTAGAGTCATGTGGGTCAGTGGTCTGACACAGAATTTTATCGTGCACACACAATTCATCAGTTCATTAAATATGGAAAGTGACAGTGGAAGCTAAAATGCAGGTCACCTGTTTATAAAAAAAACATTTTTGCCCTTGAGTTGCTGGTGTTTGCTTGAGTTGCTCTTCCTACATTTGTGTCTATCATTATGTAAAGAAAGTTTAGTATCAGGGCCAATATAGCAGTCAATGTGTGTGTGTGTGCATGTGTGTGTAGACATAAAATTGATACAGGAACACCTATTTAGTTTAGTTTTTAATTATTTGAATTACTCAAGCTAATGATTAGCTTTAATAAATTTATAATTTTGAAGAGAAATCAACTCAGCTCAAAAGAGTTCAAAGCAAATATCCATAGTATTTTGGTTTGCATTTTATCGGGTTGACAAAATGTGAGGGCTTATAATACCCTCTGTCTTACTGTTAATTTACCAGATTTTGAGGAATGTAGTAATGGTCAAAAAAATGGGGACTTACTCCTTTTCTTTATTAAGACTCTACTTCACAAAGAAAGAAAAGAGAAAGAAAAAACCCCTTGTCTTTAATATGGCCTAGGTAAATGGACAACAGGGATAAGGTATAGCAAAGGAGACCTCTTGAACAACAAGCAAAATAGAAAAGCCATGACCAGTAACCACAGACAAATATTTTTCCATTTCCTTCATTCAATTCAGTGAAGTAAAAGCAGCAAGCAAAATCTGTACTCAAATCCACATGGTATTTCTAATTTGTCGAGCCAAAGTACAAGGCAGCCTTATGTTAAGATCCAATTATTAGAGAGACTCCTCTACACGAATTAAGGTGCAAATGAGACCATATGCTGAAGTCAACAGTATGGATTTTAGTTATAAATGTCAGGTAGTGAGAGAGAAAGAAATAGGAAAAGGAGAAGAGGAGCAGAGAGAAAGAGAGTGATAGACAGAAGTAGAAAGATACAACACTTATAAATTCAGCTGCATCCTGTTGGTCTTCTTCTGGTCTTCTCAGTGGTGAGGGGTGGTGAGGGTCCCGTGAAACACAGGGTTCAACAGGTTAGTATATGATCAGACACATGTGGGAACGCCCAAGCACCTCCTGTGTGGGGATGGGGAAAGTTCCACAGACTCTGGATCTGTTGCAATACTTGTGGATCACATGCAGTCCTCTGGTGGAAGGTCTCAGAAAGGAGTCTGGGGGGCGACTGGGGGGTCGCCCATTTGATGGTTTATGACTCCTAAGACATGACAGATGCCTGTCATGTGAATATCTTGTGGGAATGACCTCGGGAGAGAGGCCTAGTTTTACAACTAAGCCAGTTTGTGTAAGGGAGGGCTTTCTGCAGGGTGTGTCGCTTATCTGACTTGTGCCGCCAGTGCTGGGTGTTCACCCCCTCTGGTTTTGCCATCAGCCCCAAAAAACTCTCCTCCTTCCCGTCATTGTGGGGAAGCGTGTGCAAACCTGGCCTCGGCAAATGAGCCTGTGGGCCTTGACCTCCCCCAAACAAAGCCAACCAGAGCTTGCGGCCATGAGCAACCTGATCTAACAGGTGGCACCCTTCCCTATAGGGGGTGGGTTGGGATTGGACAATCTTAAAGTCCCATCCAATCCAAGCCTTTGTATGATACTCTGATTTGCATGTGCACATATTTTAAATATATCTCTAGAAATCTTATGTCTAATCTATACATAAGATATTTTTAGTAGTAATATTTATTCTAAAGATATTTTCTGTATCATAGAATATTCAGACAGATTTGCAGATGGATATCAGAAGCTAAGCCCTCAAACTTTGAAGTGAGAATATAAAATAATAATTGTTAATAATGCTAGTGGAAGACATAATCCAAAGCTGTGAATCATACTGTGAATGCTCCAGAAGATTCACGGCATGTTAAAAGTTTTAAACTGGGTCTTAATTTGTTTTCTGTTGCTTTAGTGAGAAGATATGTATTCTAACCTTATTCAGTGAAAAAGATCTGGCAGGTTTTCAAAACTGTTAGATCTTTTATCTCAACTTAATATTTTGTATATCTAAGCAGGCATTTTTGAGAGGAAGCGCTGGTTTTACAGCTTTGTTGTCAGACAGTTGCATCTGCCATCTAATCATTAGAATGTTTTTCAAAAAGACTAAAGATAGTTCATCAAATAAGAAAAGAAAATACTAATTTCCATTAGAGGGAGTTGAAGGAAGAAGGAAAGGACATCATTATTGCAAACACTTTAGTGATTTTTTTCCTTGTTTCATTTTCTACCAGCTGTGATATCAATAAATATCTAGTCCACAATTTCACACACATGAGTAGTTCTCATTGCTTTTAAATTAATTACTGACATGATAAAACTATCAGCAAGAGACAGGCTATTTGGGATGGAATCTATACCTGTTGTTTAATTTTTTCCAGGAAATGTAACCTCCAGCTGGGTATGTGAAATGGAGCTTAAACCTCTTTGTGCCTCTAGCAGTTAGCAGAGTATTTTGTGTTTATTTTGAACTTCTTAAATATTATAATTATGTTCTTGTTTGTTTCTGTTCCTTCTTAGTCCTAAATGAATTTTGCATCTGTGATATTTCAGATTTTATTCCCAATAGAAGAAATAAATTGCATAAAATCGTAAAGGAAAAAAATAAAATAAAATCGTAAGGAAAAAAGACTAACAGCTGAAAAATATTCTTCAGCAATGTTATCAAATTGCTAAGTGGGTAAGAGTAGACTTGAGTGTCAAATACTTAGGAAGTTGTGATGGTTTAAGTCCAAAACTGGGCAGAAACACCAATGCATGTAATGATTTCACATTCGCCAATTTTCCGATTTGAGTTTTCCCAGCCAATGCACCTTTTCTGTAGTAGTTTACTTCCTACTTGCTGTGAGATATGATTAGGAGAAAGGACAAAGCAGGCCCCAAAACTTAAAGATAACAAAAACTTTTCTAACTAATAGTAAAAGAAAGGAAAGAAAAAAACCCAAGAATCAAAATGAAACCATCAAAACCTCCCTCCATCCACTGTTCACTTTCTCACTGACAAACACAAAGAGACAAAACTTGAGATTTTCAGTCAGTTACCACCCCTGGAATAGTCATTTTCTCAGTTCACCAAGGGAAAGAGACTCTCTTTCAGCCATGGAGATTTTCTTCCCACAAGAAATACAGTCCTCTTATGGTCTTCATGTCACCACAGGCCCCCTGCCCAGAGAGAATCTGCCATTATGACATTCTTCCCATCTCATGCAGCTTTCCCCACAGCCGCAACCGATGGGCCATGGCCCTTAGGGTATCATTTTAAAGACAAGCAATTCTAACATAAAACCAAGGTTCTTGCATCCAATTCCTGGGAACAGAGGCTACTGCATCAACCCTGTGGCCAAGGGGTCTTCTCTGCTTCTTCTCCTTCCTGTTCCAGCTCCACACAGCATCAACATTGGTGCCCTACTCATAGACAAGTTAGAATGCAATCTCGCTAATGAAAGTCCATGATTTACAAGACAAAAAGTCTCCATTGGCTTTAAAGAGAATTTAAACTACAGTTCTCATCTTCCTTCTGTCTATGAACCCCACTCTGCCTTCTCTGACATCAGATCTCATGCTATGTCTCCACTCTGTCTCTTATCTCGCCCAAATCAGGGAGGTTTAGTGCTTTGCAGAGTTTCATCAGTCCAAGAAAGAGGTAGCATTCTCCCAGATCTGAAGAGGGTTCTTCCCTGAGCAGTGGCTGAAGGTATTTCAACTGCAGGTGCTGGAACATGCTGGGAGGGGCAGAAGACAAGTGTCTCACGGCAGCCTGCCGGGCTGGCTTCACCCCCTCCTTCCCTCCCCCAGCCACTACTGTAGTTATGGTGTCGGATTTCAAAGGCCGGAGAAGAGCAGCAAGTCCTGGGGAGAGAATTCTCAGCAGAACTCACCAACAAACTTTGCAGTCTGCAGTCCAGTGGTTTCTTTTCCCCCATGGTGACATCGGGGGAGGCCCCGGCCCAGCCTTGGCCGGGGCCTTGAGGCCTGCCCCTGCCCCTCCAGCACACCGGGCCGGGAGGGGGGAACTGCTCTGTCCAGAGCCAGAGGAAAAAGAGGCTCTTGTGGGAGTTCTCTGCTTTTAACCCCATATACTCCCAGAGACGTGTTCTGTCCCAAGTGGCTACACCAGGTGTCAATATTCAGATCTGATTATTAATTGGTTTGACTATAACTTCCTTGAAAAAAGTCACTTCCTGGCAAAAACCAGCACAGAAGTGAACAACTCTTACTCTATTCTGTCCTCATACATATGAAGTTAATTTAACTTAGTAACAGAGTGTGAGAAAAACTATGCTCACCTTTTAATTTCAAAAGGTTTATTAAAAACCTTAGTAGAATACACCAGGAGATTGAATAAGGAGAAACAAACACCGCTAGGAGCAAGGGCTCAGCCACCATGTGCTCATCTACAAAATGAATGTTTTACTTTTTATACCCCCAGCCCCTCCCAAAATCTTGTCAATCAGCTCCTTCTTGGCTGCTCAGTGGTGGAGATCCCTTTCTCACACCTTGACTGGAAGTCGGGAGTTGCCAAAGGAGCAAACCGACCCTCCCAAATTCCCCACCTACTGGGACTATCCCATGATAACAGTGTACGGGGAGGGGAAACGTACCTATCATCTACAGAACTTCTCTTAACATATTCACCCCTTAATTGTGAGAGCCAACTATCACATTATTTACCTATAACAAGTGAAACAATTTTCTGCAGGTTTTCTNTGCTCATCTACAAAATGAATGTTTTACTTTTTATACCCCCAGCCCCTCCCAAAATCTTGTCAATCAGCTCCTTCTTGGCTGCTCAGTGGTGGAGATCCCTTTCTCGCACCTTGACTGGAAGTCGGGAGTTGCCAAAGGAGCAAACCGACCCTCCCAAATTCCCCACCTACTGGGACTATCCCATGATAACAGTGTACGGGGAGGGGAAACGTACCTATCATCTACAGAACTTCTCTTAACATATTCACCCCTTAATTGTGAGAGCCAACTATCACATTATTTACCTATAACAAGTGAAACAATTTTCTGCAGGTTTTCTTTACGAACTCAGTCTGTCTGCATACCTAAAACTGCCAGTGGGTTGGGGTTTTTTTCTGAATAATACTTCTGACATTGTCTTTTCAGTTATAAGGTAAGAAACAATTTAGAAAACAAGATTTTGAAGATTTTTTTTTTTTGCAAAGTTCGCATCATCCAAATTCTGTAGATACATTAACTGATGATTTCTAGTGTGCTTGATTTCAGTACAGCTACGCAGCTTTACAACAGAAAAAGACTTTAAGAGTTTGGTACTCCTGTATTCTTCTTTCTTAGGAAATAGCATCTCTTCTTTCTCGATGGTAGTCTGAACAACATGCTGTACTTTTGTGAACTGATGGATGTATTTTTCAATCTGTGAATCTGATTCTTTGTAAATCCCTCAAAATGAAAATTATGTGCAGTCATGTAACTGCTTATGTCTTTGAAAAGGATTAATTTTTTCATACTATTAAAAGAAGGAGATGAAACTCAAGAAAGTGAGTAACAGCCTTTGATCTGATGTCACTTTTCTCAGCACTATTCCAGATCGGTTATGCTCAGCAGGAGAAAAAGTGCAAGTGAATAGGGTTTATTTCACTCTGAATTGTAAAAAGGATTTAGGACTGCAAAACTGAATGTTCTTCTGCTGATAAAATTAAAAAAAAAAAAAAAATAATCTAGGGGGAAATTCGTTAAGATTCACTTGTGTTGCACCAGGCAGCTCAGAGAACATCAATCCTGCTTTACAAGGGCAACCATTATGTGAATTACTGGGGTCAGTGAGGAAAGCTGAAACTGAATTATTAGTATCCTGGTTAAAAAGAGAGTGGTGATTAAAATCTGGACCACCTGTTTATAGAGATTTTCTCAATGTAGGGGACTTTAATTGGGGGGAAAAAAAAGTAGTCTGTATTTTTACAGTTTCTCTGTCACTTTTAGTAATGGCATATGTATTATCAGTCCATGGTTATTTTAATCATCCCATAAACTCCAAAAATACGCAAACCTGTGAGTGCCCAGAAATCATTTCACTATCTGTATCCTTCAAACCTCCATCAGTAAGAAAACATTTGATGTGTGGTAGATGCTACACTGGAAAGTAAGGACACAAATAGGAGCATAGCATTGCCAATGCGAAGATTATTCATGTGTTTGGAAAGTTACTGCAGGAGCAGAGTCAAAGAGAGGTGACTCAGCCTGGTCCTCTGCCTGTATATCTGAAGTAGATATTTCTGTGTTCCTTTTGACATGACAACCTGAGAAAGAAAGGTATGTTTAAAGAATAAAACAATAGAAATTAAAAAGAAAACAAATGCTGTTTATAAAGGGCATCTAAATATGGACAGTGGCTACCTGCTCTGTGTTCCAATATCCCTTATGAAAAAGAATTTTATTTTGATCTTTAAAAATCATTTTTAAAAGTGAGCTCAGAAATTTTATGCAATATATGGAATCAAGGAAAGCAAAATATATGACAAAGCACTGATAAAGGCTTCTTTGTTGAGCTGAAAGGTGCTATGAATTTTGAAAGGGCTAGAGAGAATGCATTTGTTATTTTCTTTTCTGAGATGTACTAGCATAGCTATCTCAGAAGATGAGGTCAAACATTTCTTCTTTGACACTGATTTTCCCCTTCATCTCCAGATACAACTTTAGCTATGTATGTCTTAAGAATTTTCAAAACTGTAATGATCTGCTTTGCTAACAAAAACACAACAAGAAACAAGGCAGTTTTCTTTGCCACATCTCTGTGCAGACGGGAGCAACAAGGATCTATTTGATATAATTTACATCTTTATAAGAATTTCCACCTTAAGATAATTATTTGAAAATTAGAGCATTTCAAACTTTGTTTAGACCCCAGACATTCCTAAATCTTATACAAAATATTATTTATTTTTATGAAACAAAATTACTATGACAATAATAATACCTTGTAGAGAAAAAAAAAAAAAAAAAAAAAAAAAAAAAAAAATAGTTTTAAAAATGAGACACAAAATTTAGTCCTGGGGNAGAAAAATGTGGACCACTGCCCACAAAGTTAAAGGGATCACAGCATATTTTGCTGTGAGGAGGACCAGTGATGTCTGCATCCCTGTAAATGAATATCCACATATGAGCCAGAGACGAGAAGGAGCTGGCGGGGGGAAAGCTCAGCATGAGCACACCGAGGGTCACACATGGCTATGCACAATCAGACATTTAATGAATTTCTGCAGACAGCTGCTTACATAACTGTCAAGCTGTCCTACCAGCCCTTCAAAAGCACTGAGTTATTTCCCCTCCTTTAAGGAGAAGAAAAAAAAAAAAACCTTGAAAAAAAAAAAAAAAAAAAAAAGAAAAAAAAGAAAATATAGTTTTAAACATGAGACACATAATTTAGTCCTGGTGTAGTCTGTCTTTTAGAAGTTACACAAAGTAATGAATAGGGATGGCAAAACAATACAACTGAAAAGAGCCATTCTTAATAAGTTTCCTTTATACCTACAACTTACAGTGTAAAAGTCTTCCCTTATACTATTTTTTATTTGTTTGTGGTTTGTTTCAGATGTTCAATGCCATAATAGTTATAATATTCTTCTCTTTCACAAAGGGACTTTGAAAGTTTTCTTGGACACATCTGCTCCATTACAGACTTTGGAAGACTGGTATGTGAAGTGGATAATTTTTTCTACATGACTGCTGTAGAAATATGTATCAAAGTTTTTTGACAACATGACTATATAAGAGATTTCTTTTTTTTCTAAAGAAATAATAGAAAGGAAAGAAGAAAAAGGTTCAACTTCAAATTATGTAGCTTTCCATATGCCATTCAGCAAGACTTACGAAGCTAAATAAAGGATCTAGTTGAAATGAAAACTGATCTAAAAAGTACAGATAAATTTAAGATGAGGACATTTGAGAATCACGCGTTTAGTGATTATCATTGTTACACAAGCATTATTAAATCCAGTGGGAAAACAGAAGTGTGCCCTTCCCTTCCCTTCCCTTCCCTTCCCTTCCCTTCCCTTCCCTTCCCTTCCCTTCCCT
>VZSE01013392.1:319949-376595 GCA_013398275.1 Promerops cafer
CCTTCCCGGAACCTTCCCTTCCCTTCCCTTCCCTTCCCTTCCCTTCCCTTCCCCATCCCTTCCCAATATGCAGAAACATTTTCAAGATCAGCATCCAAAGGCTACTTCTCTAAAGTAAATATATTTTGAATTGAAAAAGTACTGAGAAAAAGACTGATAATTTTCAGTTAAAGAAAGAAGCAATGAGGTTGTCAGAGAGCAGAACTGTTATAGTCCCAGTTCTTATACATGCAAAAATAGCACTGCATTTTTTCACAGCCTGGTGACTGCAGAGTTGAAAGTTGGAAAGGTCACAGAGAAACACTTTTCTAAAAAGCTACATCTCCTTTCTTAACAGGATATCAGTTTACTTTACTTCTAATGTCTATGCCACAGTATCATTGTTTTTTTTCAGTAGCTTGTAATTACTAGGGAAGGTAAAAAAATCTCAGTGTAGATGCTGTACCTTTTTCTAATGCATTTGGCAACTTTCAGAATACTTTCTTCAGGGTCTGAAATCTCATCAGTGTTATTTGTGATTTCAAACTCATTTCCCTTTGGACTCCTGAACCCTTTTTGTTCACAAACATATTTCTTCCACCTCTCAATTCCTTCTTCTGTGAAAGCTCTTTTCTCCTTCTTGAAAATAATGTGATTTCTTGTGACTGCTAAACATCTGCAGAGGCAAATCAGCTGCCACAATGCTTCCACAAGGAAAAAGCTAGAAATCCCCTAAACCCCAGAAACTGTCTTGCTTGAATGCACCTACTACCTATATCTTGATTCTCTTTCTTTCTCTTCCTCCTTGAATTCTCCTTGAAAAAACTGCCTGAGAACTTACCTTGATTTTGATGAAGTAGTCTGCAACAGGGGATTTGCTAATATGTTCTTTTACAGTTTTCTCACTCTTGTCATTAGTTAATATAGCCCTGCCAGGTCTAGAGCAAGTTTCTGTACTTTTGTTCTGAATAACTTACAACTGTTCTCAAATTCAGTTCCTCTCTTTCATTTTCTGCAAAAGAAGCAGAATATTAAACCAAGATGAGCACTGTGCCATAATTAATATGCAGGTGGCATTCACAGGAAGCTGCCAAGCTGGAACATATAAGACTTGATACAGTACATTTTTCCCATTAAGTTATGTAATTGTAATAACTATCAATTAGCAGCAGAACTAATTTGCTTTAAAGATACTACCCCTTATTTCCTTTCCTAGGAGTAGAATGTATTATCAAAGCCCAACAGCTTCTGCTCAAGAGAAAATCAAGCAGGTTTCAAAGCCAGGAAGTCTCACTGTAATCAAAACTAGGAAGATGTAAGTGGACTCTCTCGTACTGGTATTCTCATAAAACTAACAACCAGGGAGAGCAAACAAGCAGCAGATAACATGCAGGTTTAACTCTGTGAGTTCAGGTCAAATTTGTCTTGGAAGCATTTTTGGCATCTGTTTTTCATGAATGTTAAACGCATGACACATTTGTGCAACACAGTTACAAAAGATCCTTTCAGTTGGCCATGGTAGTGAAGCAGTCTGGAAAACTATACACTCTGAACAGCTAGTTAAAAAAAAGGAATTTTGATTTTAGAGGAAACTAATAATCTGGGGCTGGGGGGAAGGGAAGAAATTTGTCTGTTTTTTCTTTCTTTTTTTTTTTTTTTTTTTTTTTTTTTTTTTTTTCTTTTCCATTAGGTTGGAAAGCAGAAAGATTTGAAAGCTCTTACAACAATCTAGTACTTAGCATTTTTCAGCATTTTGTCAGAACCTTTCTGGAGCCCCAAAAGAATAAACGTGTATAGTCATGCTCCTAATTGCCTAATCCCATGTTCATTCTTTGAAATTTACTGTGCATAAATTAAATTACTAACTTTAATAACTATATATCTCTTGTATTGTTTTATTTCATCTTATCAGGTAAGATAGTGCTACAGTCGGGAAAAGAAAAATATCACTCGGTATAAATCCACTTATCAGAGAGCAGATATTTGAAGTAGATTGTATGGATCACTGCCTAAAATTGGAGATCCACTTACAGCATCATTTACAGACCCTTCTCCTTGATTGAGATTACTTAAATTTCAAATATTTAAGCAGAACAAATATTAATCTTTAAGAAAATTTGTCAGACTGATGATAGTGTTCAGTATTTTTATATGCTTTTTCTTATCTAGATTAATCCAATTATAATAAACATTTCAGACACTAAAAATATATATTGTTAGTATTAGTATAAAAATATTTATTGGAGAGTGATCACAGATTTTCAGTTGATTTTAATGGTAAGAATAACATGAAAAGGAGTGTATCTTAAAAATAGGTATATTTTTATCATAAGATTATTAGGACATGAAGTAAAATTTTTTTATGGAATGCTATGCTCTTTCTAGCTCTTATTAGGTTCAGCTTGGTAGCAGAAAAATTCCCTAAAAACACATTTATATTTAATTAGAAGTTTAGGCAACTAGATACTATTGAAGGGAATCCAAGTTACAAATATATTAAAAATGCAATTATATTCTGATATATAATACATTAAAGTTACATTCTGAACATATTATGAAGTCTAGTGAAAAATCTCCTTAAACATATAAATACTAGGTAATTTATTTTTCCTACTCGGAAGGCAAGAGCCTTAAATTAATTAAATTCTTTGTAGTTATTACCTTTAAATGCAGTATCCAGAGAGAGATAAAAAAATCATTTCAAGAGGTAAGAAGACCTTTCCTATATGCAGCATGTGGAATGAGATTATGATTTATTTAATCTATATGAGTACAAACTGTCCGCGCGTGGAAGATCAAAAGCCTGAGGACATATTTTGTACACATCCTTTTTAAGAAGAATGTGTTAATGCCTGTGTTCACTTTTCCCCACCACTTTGTGTAGAATGAAAGAAAAGATGAACAAACCAACCTGCCCCTCTATCTGCATTTGTAGACTCTTGTGCTTACATCCAAAGTGACAGAACACTGCAAGAAGAATTATGTTGAACAGCTTCAGTTGTCTGTCACTTTTATTGTCTATCACCACAGCAGAATCTGGCAGTTTGCCCAAGAGGGTAAGGACAACACTACCAGTATAACATTATCACAAAACTGAGGTGTTGGTTTGTACAGCAAGGAGTTTCCTTTACGTTAGTGTCATGTGCGGGGATTTTGTTTATTTTATTGTCTGTTGTTAGGTTTTGCTGTGTTATTTATAAAGAAAATTCTTCAGTCTCTCTTCCTTGAGCATTGAATCACTCACTCTAGGAGGAGAAAAAACAGAGGGCAGGAGAAGTAGGGGGCATAGGGAAAGACATCAAGTCTGCCATTCATAGGGATCCAACTAATTGTTTTTACAGGTTGCAGTGATGATAGAAAAGACAAAATGAATCTGGAAACTTTCTAGGTTTCTGAGATAAAATAGCTGAAAGTTTAACCTGCTAGTACCAAAATAATCACAGGATAATTTGGGTTAGAAGGGACTTCAGCAAGTCTCTAGTCCAACATCCTGCTCTAAGAACAGTCAGGTTTGAGGACAGTCCATGTTATTCAGAGTTTGATCCAGATAGGTCTCAAAAACCTCTAGGAAAATTATAGCATATATTAGACAATCCAGAAAGAAAAGGGTATTCAAAAATTACTAATCTAACTCCTACCTTCATAATACAATATTGTAAAATAAAACACTATTGAAAAGGAAAATGCAACATTACATTAATATTCTGCCATTTACAAGGTTAACTTTCCTAAAAGTTTTTTGCAAGTGCATATTTTGGCAAGGATTTTAGTGTCTTCAGTATTTGATGTTACTGCAACACTATTAGGCAGTATTATTTCTTTGATCATTTTTTCCCCAGAGGATCTCAGCTGTGTCTTATAATCAGGGAACATGATTCTTTTTGACACGTTATCATTTTCCACAATAGCAGTTTTGGTTCAATATTTATATATTATCAAGTGGATCTATGCATAATTTGGATCTGTGGGGCTTTGGGGCTTTTTATCCTTTTAAGACTCAGAGACAGGAGCATAGAAGTGTATTTTAAGGGGGGGTTGCTGTTTTAATTTCAGTAATGCCATAAGTGTGATTTCTTTCCGTTAGTCCGAAATATAGACATGCAAAAATACTTAAACCACTGGACAGACATGTCCCGAGTATATTGAATCTTGCCATTATAGTGATCATGATTAGGATGGTTGCATTTGTTTGGAGCAAAAAATAAAACTAGATTTAGATATGAAAGATTTAAAGATCACATTAAAAAATGAAAAAAAAAAATTGTCTAATTAAAAAGTTTTAAGAAAGTTGTTTCCTACACTTACTTTTAAGAATACATCTTTGTTTCACTCAGCTCTGTACTTTTTAAACATAAACAACAATTTATTATTAAAAAATAAAGTTTAATTTTTTTAATGTATGGAATTGAAATTTAACAGGAAGCAGATTCTTAATAAGATCAATATTTTAGCAGATTTATACAGGCTTGTAGTCTGTTAGCACCAGGAAAATATTCTTTCTGACATGATTCAAGGAAGGAATGAACATTACAGATTTTATAAGTACTAAAAATGAAGAATGTCTTATGTGATTATAATACATTTCAGTAAGTTAATAAAACTGGGAAAACTATGTATAATAATTCCTTAGTGTTTTGCTGCTGTTCAGAGTTTTTATTTTCATATATTACGTACTTTCCCATGATCATCCTGATCTCCTGTTCATTTTCTGCACTGTAGAGATATATATATAGAAAATAATCTTAATAGACATCAAAATTATGACAGAATTTTTAGAACTCTGATTTATAAATCATACCAGTTCTGAGGGGCAGACTTAAAAAAAAAAAAAAAGTAAAACTATCTGTGGTTTTGTTTGTTTGCTTATTTCCATTTGGTTTCTTTGTTTATTCTACCAAGAAAAACAGAAGTTTATTATGGGGTACTGAAATATAATAAAACAGTAGAAATAGAATTAATTATTCAAAAGATATGCTCATTGCATAGTATTCCCAATGGAAATTCTGTATGGAACCTAGTACATTAAAACAAAACAAAACAAAACAAAACCAAAAACAAACAAAAAACCCACAAACAAAAAAAAAAAAAAAACAGTGTTTCACCTTGAGAAAATAATCCAGGTCAAGTCAATCCTGCAAATCTGAATATGTTATTATGTTCACTGTAACTACAGTTAAATTGAAATCAAAACAGCAAGGGAGCTCTCTCAATTGAATTCAATGTGTATTCACACAGACAGCCTGGATAGACACCATGATGAAGTGAATAATCACAGTTTGTATTACTGATTTAGGCTGCGGATCACTCTAGGGCTGGAAGATGTTGTTATGCTCTTTGTTCTGTTCCATTTTCTTAGGGAGAGGGATGAAAGGAAATGCAGAGCTGGTGTCCTATCTGTATTTCCTAACTGTAAAAGCATATGGACGACTAGAATCTTACAGATTTTGAGAGCACTGTTTGAAATCTGGCAGGCCTTTAAGTACCAAACTTTTTCCACAAAACATCTGCATAAAATGGCTGGATTGTTTGTGCTTGTTATTCTGGGAAAAGCATTGAGTTAACAAAGAACAGCCAAGTCTTGCTTGACATCTGGATGCAGTGGCAGATTTCTACTATGCTAAACCAAGCTACTTCAGGAGAAATAGAAGAATATCCCATTTGCCATGCTTCCTTGAGAACAGAATTGCTGCAGTATTATATACAGGATAGCTAAACATTAGAAATTCTACTGGCAATGTTACTAGCTCTACCTTTCAAAAGAAAATTCAGCCATGACAGAGCTGCCTTCCTTCAACCCACAACAAGATTTCATAAAAATCAGGAAGAGACACACATGAGAAGAGACAAATAAACAAGCAGAATGTATGAACTTGAAGGTGAAATGATTTTAATAGAAGGAAGATACAAAAAAAGTTTTCTTTTGCATATGTATATATATTTATTTATTTTTTCTTCTTCATGCCCATCACACTTATGCTGTGCTGCATTGGAGAGTAGAAGCTGATAGAATAGAGGAAAGGGATAGATTTTGGTAATGTGTGAGCCAGAATACATCAAAACATCATTTTCTGCTGCAGACTTTAGATGAAGAAAGTAAAACTAATCCTGAATTTTACTCCCTGTCACAATAGACTCCTTTGACACAGAATATTTTTTCTTGTTTTGTACATTTTCCAATTAATTCAGTTCTTATGTTTCTTTAGTATTGCTTATATTCAAAGTCAGAAGTTCCCTAAGTCATCAGAAAAATAAGTTGCTCTCTGTCTTTTGTAAGCCCCCTTTAAGTGCTGAGAGGCCACATTGAGGTCTCTCTGAAGTCTTCTCTTCTCCAGGGTGAACAACCCAAGTTCCCTCTGCCTGAATTCATAGGAGAGGTGCTCCAGCCCTCTGATCATTTTTGTGGTTCTCCTCTGGACCTACTCTAACAGTTCTATGTCCGGTCTGGAGGACTCTAGGTTTGGGTTCAGTATTCCAGGTGGGATCTCATGACAGTAGAACAGAGGGACAGAATCACCACCCTTGACCTGCTGGCCACTCCTCTCTTGATGCAACCTAGGATGCTGTTGACCATCTGGGCTGCAAGCACACACTGTTGGCTCATGTCCAACTCTTCATTTACAGGAGCCCCCAAGTCCTTTTCCGCAGGGCTGCTCTCTATTATTTCTTCTCCCAGTCTTTGCTCATGTCTGGGGTTGCCCCGACCGAGGTGCAGCACCTCACACTTGCACTTGCTGAACTTCATGAGATTCTCATGGATCCACTTCTCAAGTTTGTCCAGGTCCCCCTAGATGACAGCCCTTCCTTCTGCTGTATCTACTGTACTGCTCAGATTGTGTCATCTGCAAATTTGCTGAGGGTGCACTTGATATCACTGTCTCTGTCATTGATCAAGACATTAAAGAGCACTGGTCCCAGGACAGTGTTCAGAGGAACACTTGTTACTGGCGTCCATTGGGTCATGGAGCCATTGACCACAACTCTGGCTGCATCCAGCCAGCCAATTCCTTATTCAATAATTAATAATAAAATCCATGTCTCTCCAATTTGGAGATAAGAAAGTCACCAAATCTCAGACATACATATATTATTTTCCAAATTATTCTATATTTTTTAAAAATAAAAACCATAACCCGCTCTTTGGAGAAAGTATTCTGTCAGAAAAGTTTAGGCAGGACTTAAAAGCAATCTTGATTAAATCTTATCAGTAATTAAATTGATAACAATGTATGTATATAATCTGTCAGACACTAAGTGTAGTACATGGAATTTTATCTAGAGAACAGGTGCAAAATAATTCAGATGAGACTGGTGAAGGACAGTGAAAGAATATGGAATAATAAAATTTCAGATTAAAATTATTGTCCAAAAATATAATTGAATAATGTAGGTTTTATGCTCTTAAAAGGACTGAATCAGAATATTCTTCTATCTCTATAATATTAATTCATTACACAGTCATCAACAATGCCCTAAAAACATTAGTTTCATCAAAGCATAAGTCATAAACCTCTATGATGCTTTGACTTTTGGGAGACCATTTTCTAGCTGAAAATAGATAGCCTCAAGAAGTGGAACATACCTTATAAGCAAGATCAGAGCCTGAACTTTTTTTTTTCAGAACTGTGTGTTTTGTCTTTGAAACACTGATGTTTGGAAAGCTATGCTAAGAAAAACTCCAACAACCCACAAAATCAATCAAACTAAAACCCACCACAAAACCCCCAACAAAATCACAACCACAAAAACAAACAAAACAAAACCCTCATATAGGAAAAAATCCAAAACCCAAAAACCATCCCCAAGACCCCTAAAATTGAACCCTTGTAAATATATACTTGGTAAAGTACAAAAAAAGTAAATATTCACCAGAGACATCAGACAGCAACAGGAAGGGGCTTCTGAGAAAGTGAGTTAGGAGCTGAGGGCTGCAACAAGACTGGCAGGGGCAGCCCCAGACTCACTCTGTAGCCACAGATCCCAAGCAAGAAGGGCACATCTTTTGTAGGAATTCTGGTTTATCAAAGAGTTCACACCACCAGACAAGTCCACAGTGATGAGGCAGCTCTGAGATCAAGATATCAGGCTCCAGATCAGAAAGGTAAATGGCAAAAGACGGGACTGCAATGTAGCTCAAGCAGAACCTAGCACGGAGCATCGTCCCAAATTAACTTCATGCACGTGTGCAGTTGAAGATTTTAAACAAGTTCAGCTCATGTATAGACCCTTTTGTACATGAAAGATTGACTAAACCAAAAATGTCTTATATTTAAAGAGATATGTGGGGAAATCTCACACATATCAGATGATGGAAATATGCAGCAGTAAATAATACAGATTATTTCAGATGCTTAACTTATCCAATCACAGGGCAAATGAAATGCATTGTGACTCAACTTATCAGTTACACTGAACAGGTGACAAATAATTACCAGTAAGTAAACCTTCCATTAAAAGGTTTAGGGCTGAGCTATAATTTGCTAAAAATATACCTATAGACTAACAATTTTGTATAAATAAAAATAAAAATAAAAATATGCATAGTTAAATTATTTGCTAACAAAAATGGGTAATACTGCTAACAATATTTTTAATAAGGAATTCTTTACCTAGCTGTTGCAAAATATTTCAGAAGAAACTATGAGGGTTTTTATCACAGGTTTAATTCTACAGATCTCACTTCCTAACAAAGCTTTTCAAATTCTTGATGCCTTAAGCAATACTTTGCAGATGCATACTAGTGGCAGAAAAATAAGAGATTTTCTCTGCCCATGTACATTGGTTAGAGCAAGTGTTTTCTACATGTAATTATAAATGTCTGCTTTGCCAGAGATGAGAAGGGAGATTGTTTAAACAATTCAACACGTGATTTCTAGTCTCCAAAGTAGGATTATAGGTGTTTGAATAATATTCTAATCTGTGATGAAATTAAGTAACACCATTTTAAAATCATCACTTTATTTGCCAGAAGCTCATCCACTGGCAGGGGACATTTCACTTGGTTTTGTTACATATAGATCATACAAAAACGTCAATTGGCAGTGTGTCATTGCAGCTACAAAATAGAACCTTTTTCTGAGCTGCATCAGCAAGGGTATAGTAAGTAGATCAGAGGATGTTACCATTCCTATTCTACTCTACTGTTGTTAAATTGCATATCAAATGTATCAGGCTTTTTTATCTTGTATATTGTATCAGGCTTTGGTTCTCCCATTTTAAACAAAAAGCTGAAAGTTTGAGTGGATTTTTGAAATGGTTGCAGATAACTGGAGTGTTGGAGAGCGTGATGTATGAAGAAGGGTTGAAGGCATTTTGCTTGTTTAACCTACGCAGTAGAACCCTATGGGAATCTAATCACAGTCTTCCAATACTTAAAATCCAACTGACTGTAGAGCTTGTGTTTATAAATACCTCCCCCATTCCTGCCATTCTATTTCTCAGAAGATTTAGAAATACCAACTAAACATGATAGTGTCAAGATTGGCTCCCCTCAGTTCATGCTGTCTTTAAATACAGTTTTGCTTTATCCTCACAGCTTCTAAAGGACATGTAGCTCAGTTTTCTATTTCTCACTTCTAATACATGGATCGTCATTCTCAGTAAAGAAAAACCCACTTAAATTCAATATTTTTTTTATTTTTTCTGTCAGTTCTAATAAAAATTTCCTTGATGTTTTGGATTCAAAAAGTCCAACAGTCTTAGCATATGATGAATTTCAGTGTATGTGAGCATAATCTAGGGGAGTAGTTCTTCAGAAAAAGTAGCATAAAATCTATTTATTTGAGATATATATGTGTGTGTATATGTATATATATATATATATATGCATTAATCAAGAGAATCTATAAGGCTACACTTCTGAATTACCTTTGGAACACTGACAGTTAATATTTGTAATTTAGCTAAAATTATATTTTTCAGTAGAAAAGAAGAACATTCTTTACTATATTTTCTGTTGAATACTTACAGCATCAACCAACATGGATTTTAGACATGCAAATTCAAATGCAAAAAAGAAATTACAAGAATAATGGAACAGAAATACTGCTGGAATATTTTAAATAGCTTCTAAATTGTTCATTTAAAATACATTTTGTTTCAATATGAAACAGTTCATTTCCCATGAAGAAAGAGTGACGTTTTTTCAGAAATGAATGTTCAGCCAACATTATGTCTTTTATAACCTTTCCAAAATGTGAATATGCTGATTAATTCACAAGACATAGATCTTGAACTACCCTTCTAAACATCAAGAGCTTTCAGTGAAGGCCAATCTGCAGCAGCTTATTCCAAAGAGACAAGCTTTGACTTTCAGATTTTCATGAGGTCTTTCAGTCTTTATTTATGCTTACTCTGTATTTAGTTTATCCCATCTGCTTTCAATTATTATGACTGCGTGTGTTTTGGATTGGGGGTTTTTATTTTATTTTGGTGTGGTTCTCTGTTTTTAATAGGCCTGTCCTTTCAGATGAAGAAGAATTGATTCCCCTGAAACAAAACATCTTCCAAGGAAGAGCAGGAAAAATAAATGCATAATTATTTACAGCATGTAAATATGGGTTATATCTAAAGTGTTTGTGTCTATACAGTAAGCTAAACTCTAGATGTAGCAAAGGTTACTAGAAAGCTTACTGTGCAAAATTACTAACTAAACTTTCAACATCTGTTTAAGACTCAGTTTAGGACAATAAAATAGTTGCCAATTATTTTTTATAAGTAACATCTAGGTAAATAAACTTCATAGTCTGTTGATTTTTTTTCCATGCACTATAGCTATATTAGCAAAGTTACATTTGCCTTTATAGTGTCATTAAAGAACCTATCAGCTCACTGAAGGTAGTTACAAAATGAAATACTTTTATTCAAGAAAGGCTAGTATTACCTGAAATAAAATGCTAAGAAGGCCACAAATGTAGGAAGTTATCTGTTTAATAATGTACTTTGCTACACTGGGGTCCTATATTATCTGTTTACTCAAGCAGGTGGATTTGCTGAAGAAGTGCTGATGATGCAATGTGCTGACCCACATATCTGGTCCCAACGGAGTGCACCAGCTGGTATAATTTATGCTTATAGTTTAAACAAAGCCAACATTTTTCCCTTTCCATTGTCTCCTGCTGATGGAATAGGGAACAATATAAATATTGTCAAGTTATCTTATAGGAAAAGGTCTATACTTACAGTTATTTATGGGTTGGGTTTTTTCTTTCTTATTATATATTATTTCTTTTGAGAATATAAAATAAAAATTTAGATCTGGGAAACATTGCTTATATACTTATGAAAGTGCTTACCTAATCCCTATATGATAAACACAAACCTTGAGATTATTAATCGTTAATAATTGACATTATTCCTTGAACCTTACTCTACAACGGAAAAGAAATTATTGCTCACTCTTTTATTGTTTTCTGTGGTTTCATTTTCACAGGTGTCTAAAATGGTACAAAAACAGTATTAAGAGATATAAAGTTTAACCTCAAAATTAGCGTTGTACACCTTGATGGCTATGTCCTGTGAGGCTTCTGAATATATTACAAAAAACAGTAACAGGGTTAATGAAGTGTAAAGGTTAACTTCTGTCATATCCGAGATGATTTATGTAATTGTGATGTTTGTTTAATTAAAAATAGCACTTTGACTACTCAGATGTCTTTAAAAAAAAAAACAACAAAAAATGTCTCTTTAAGAAACAAGGTTGTTGAAGTGAGAAACTTTAATTTCAGTTTGAGTCAAATATTTCATATGAAAATGTTCTCAACATCCAGGAATACCAGTGATCAATATTTCTTCATAAGAGAGATTTTGATGAGCTTAATGATTTTTTTTTTTTATTAGCCTAATGATTTTTCATTTAAAATTAAAATATTGTCTCTAAGTTCCTAAGAACAGAACCTTGTTAGGTTCTTGTGCTTGTGGCTCAAGCACAGTCTTTTGCTACATCTGCTAAATTCTTTCACATTATACCAGAAACTGATCATGACCGATCCTCATGTGTACAGTTAATGCCCATAAACAATTTTTGTATACATTTATGCACTTGTAGGGAATTCAATATATGAATTAGAAGACATAAAATTTATTGAAGGATGTCATGACTTTATGTAGTCCTAGTGGATGTGTCTCAGGTATAGAGAGCTGTGCAGTAGTTTTGTTGAAAAATTGCATGAGGGCTACTAGTCTTGCGTTGTGAAGGTTCTGGAACCTTCACTCATGTCTGCAAGTCTTCTAATCAGATCATTGACTACTGATAAATGTGATTAATGAGAACACAGATGTGTCCTTGATGCAAATTGTATTTGATGTTCATCATGAAATAATACTATTTGCAAGTTGTGGAGTTTTAATGAAATTTCCACTGTTTTTTCCAGGCAACTCCATAACATCAAAAATTACTTTTAAAAAACAAAACAAAGCAGTATTTAAATTTTCCAAATGGGTCAGAGCTTTTGATTTTTTTTCTTATATTTTTCTCTTCTTTTCATTCACTAGCTTGCTTCATTCTAAGCAGCATATAATTCTGGAAATATTATAAAAAATATTAGTCTTTAGAAAAAGCATTTTGATATGAAATTCTCTATGTGGAAGAAGCAATTTAAATTTTGCTAGATAAAATGCCTTTATTTGTCATTTTGCACTGACATATTCAAATGAACATGTGTACTCTTCTCTTTAATCCTTGAGATAATGTGTATTTTATTGTGCTTAGGAACCATGACAACACAAAGAGATGTTTTGTATTTAAACAAGATACCACAGTAACATAAGAATACGAGTGCTTGTATAGCTTTAGATGGGATAGAACTGATTCACTGTAATTGTGTTTTAGAATTTATGAAAAATTATTTTTCTTTGTATCTGTAATGGCAAGAACATCTATTCTGACATAGCCAAACTCACTTGTGGTAAAATCAAGCATAAATCAGGCATTATAAATTGCCACATAATGAGCTCCTTAGTCATCAGGTATTTGGTTAAGTAATAACAATAATTTATTCATTCTTACCTATGCTGATGACACCAAGCTGAGTGGTGCAGCTGACACACCTGAAGGATAGACATCCAGAGGGACCTGGACAAGCTCGAGAAGTGAGCACATGGCAATGTCATGTGGTTCAACAAGGTGAAGTGCAAGGTGCTGCACCTGGGCTGGGGGAGTTGAACAGATTGAGAGCAGCCTCACCAAGAGAGATTTGGAAATATTGGTGTATGAAAAACTGGACATTAATTGGCAATGTGCACCTGCAGTATGGAAACACATCATGGGCTGCAGAAAAATGTTGAGAGAAGTGATTCTGCTCCTTTGCTCAGAACCCATGTGCAGTGCTGTGTCCAGATATTGTGTCCTCAGAGAAAAAAGAACACAAACTTCTGGAGAGGCCAGAGGGCTGCAAAAATGATGAGTGGTGAAGGACTTCTTCTTCAAGGAAAGGCTCAGCAGTCTGGGATTGTGCCACCTGGAGAAGAGAAACCTACGGGAGACCCTATCAATACTTACAGATGGCTTAAAAGAAACATGGGAAAAAACTTTTTAATAGGGCTTGTAGAAATAGAACAAGGAGTGGTAGTTTTAAACTAAAGAGTCAATTCACATTAAGTGTGAGGAATAAAGTTTTATGATGAGGGTGGTAAGACACAGGAACAGGCTGCTCAGAGAGGCTGTAGATGTCCTATCCCTTGAAACATTCCAGGTCAGATGGGACTGGGCTTTGAGCACCCTGATCTAGTTGATGTCTGCAATCATTGCAAGAGAGTTGGACTCTATGACCTTCAAAGTTCCCTTTTAACCCAGACAACTTATGATTCTATGGTTGTACTTTTTGTCAACCTGATGTCAGAGTGGAAAGATGTCATGAGTTGAGAAAAGCAAAAACAATTCCTTAATGTATATATTTTCATTCTTAGATTTTTTTTTTTTTAATTGCTATGCTTTTAATTTGTTCAGTAGTTGGAAATGAGATTTCTTGAAACCTTCACGTGAATATCTCAGTGTTCTATCATTTTTTCTTTTCGTTTTTCTTTTTTTTTTTTTTTTTTTCTGGAAAAGAAACCAAGAGAAATTTTCCTAGATTAATTATAAAAAGTTAATTCAGTCTTCTTCCTATGCCTTTTTAATATTAGTGCTTCCAGGTAAAATTACACTGTTCTATTTGGAAAGAAAGCATTTTTTATATGTCAGTACGTGCTGAGAATTTATAAATGTTACAGGGATTTTTTTTATACTTCTTTTCAATTGTTGTCCCATTCTGTCATTACAATTCCTCTGAAAGGAAGGGAAAATGGCATTTTTCCTCCTGAAGACAAAATCTGAATTACTGATACCATGAGTTTGAAATAGGAAATTCATTAGTTGTTTTAAGATTCATAGAGCATCTAGAAAGCAATCCCCATTACTGCTTTTTTGTGGGTTAAATGTATTTTTATTAAATATGGGAAAAAAAAGATGGTTTCCCTTGTCCAGCTTCAGTGTACTTAACCGAGATCTCATTAACCTGCAAGATATTTTCTAATTCAGTCACAGATGCAGTCATGAGTAGTCGGCTGGAAATGAGGTAATTGGGGTGTGACAGAACTCAGTCTGTATCCATAATTAATTCTTCATAATAGAAGAAAATGTGAAGGTGCCCTATCAAAGAAAGTTTTTATTATAAGTTTAGTTTTATAAAAGGTGATAAAAATAATTGCTCTTCTGGTTTTGATATCAATGCATCATTTTTCAGTTTGAAGAGTAAAGCTCACATTTCAGCAAAACAAGGATCCGGGGGAATGCAGGCTGGTGAGCCTCACTTGATCCCTCAGAAGGTTATGGATCTAATGTTAATTTCCAAGCCCATGAAGGACAAGAAAATCTTCAGGAGTACTCAACATGAGTTCATAAAGCAGATCAAGCTATCATCAAGCTACGCTTGAACAATTTGTTACCTTGATATCCAGCTGGGCAGGGGTGTTGATCTGCTTGACAGTAGGAAGGCTCTGCAGAGGGATCTGCACAGGCTGGATCAGCAGCCTGAGGCCAGTTGTATGAGGTTCAAAAAAGCAAAGTGCTGTATCCTCCCCATGCAGTTCTACAGACTTGGGGCAGAGTGGCTGGAAAGCTGCCCAGAGGAACAGGAGCTCGGGTTGCTAGTGGACATCTGGCTGAACATGATGCAGACATGTGCCCAGGCAGCCCAAGGCCAATGGCATCCTGGCCTGTGGCAGCAACAGTGTGGCCAGCAGGACCAGGGCAGTGATTGTACCCCTGTACCCAGCACTGGTGGGGCTGCACCTTGAATCCTGTGCCCAGTTCTGGGCCTCTCACTACAAAAGACATTGAGGGGCTGAAGCAAGTCCAGATAAGGGCAATGGAGCAGGGGAAGGGTCTGGAGCACAAATCTTATGAGGATTGGCTGAGGGAGCTGGGGTTTAGCCTGGAGAAAAGATATTTATATATCTTCTTCCGTATAACAAGTGAGAGGATGAAATGACCTCAAGTTCCACCAAGGAGAGGTTTAGCTTACAGATTAGGAAAAATTTTGTCACTGAAAAGGTGGTCAGTCTTTGAAATTAAAAAATGCAGGGGTGTTCCACTTAGGGACATAGTCTATTTGTGAACTTGGCAGTGGTAGGTTGGATTTGATTATCTTGATGGTCTTTTCCCACCTAAATGATTCTATGATGAAATGCCCCAACTTGTAGGGAGCAGTGGATTGTGACTACTCAGATTTCAGGAAGGTCTTTGACACTGACCTCCATAACATCCTGATAGAAAAGCAGCTGAAATAAGGGTTGGATGAGCAGTCAGTGAAATGCATTGAAAACAGGATACCAATTATTTTTGAAAGAATGTACAATGAGAACGTGACATTTTTTGAAAGAGTGTAGAATTTCGTCACTTTTACAGAATTGCAAACATTTGGAGGTGCTAAACCCGAATCTTTATTCAGAAAGGAATGCAGCAGAATTAGAAAACTTCTATTTTTTTGTCCTTCCATATTGAATGCTTCCCAGTATACTGCCCAAATAGACTTGAAAAGATTCAATCATAATGTGCTTCTTTACTTTGAAAAAGGAGCATTTTGCTGAAAAATATGGATTACTGTCTCAGGAGTTAATTTTGTTTTGTCTGACTCTATCCTTACATCTCTGGATCATTACATTATGAGAATTTTAAAGCCATAATTAAGGTTATTTCTTTCTTTCATGTGCTGTATTTCTGTTTGGAAGAAGTTGATTCTATTTTCACCACCAAAAAAAGATCTTTAAACATCTATTGCAGCTTCAGTTTCCTTCATTTATACAAGTGGAGAAAATTAAATTGTTATCAAATCACCATATACATATACCTTGTATCAGTCTATAACACCTCACTGACAGGCCCTCCTTCATTTTCCATAATGTCTATGTTATGACAAACACATTAACAATGCTCACAGCTCTCAATATATAATAATTAATAACATTGAAGAGAACTCACTTAAAATCCCCAAAGAAATAAATATACAAAATACTGTACTGTAGTAAGGGTGTTCTTAGGTGTAACTTTAGAAGTGTTATCTTTCTTTCTGCCTAATAAACAAGACTCCTTAGCAGGAGAGCTGAGTGGCAGAACTGATAACATAACAGCAAGAGCACAAGAGACTGTGGAAGAACTTCAAATAAAATAATTACCTTTACTAGCTCTGCAGAAGTTTCAATAAATGCTGAAGAGGAGAAAATTGCAGGTGCTGACTTCAGAGAGTTGTAAAAAAGTCTCTGTAGAAAATATCCTAAACTATACATTTTAAGTTTCTGATTGTTTTTCTCCTATATTGCCTCCTGCTGCTGGAAGCCCACCTGGTCTCTGTTACATTTCCTATTCAGCATATTCAAAGTTTGCTAGAAATGCTTCAGGGTTGAATATTTTAGAATAATGTTAATATGGCAGATTTTGACATTCTATTGTTCAAATGGCAACAATCTTCTTTTCTAATTATTTTTTGCTGGGTTGAAAGTCAAACTCCCTTCAGAGCAGAGGATGCTGAGCTCCAGACTAAGAGAACTTACAAAGCAACAATTTATTTTTTCCCCAGTTGCACCAAGTGGTGGAATAGATGACTTTTGTATTTAAATCAGCAGAGTCACATGAAAGAAAGAGCAACATCTGGCCAAACACCTACAAAAATGGTATTTATTAAATACTACATCCTAAAAAGCTAGTATACTATAGTGATAACTGCTTAAATTTTAAGAGCTTCATTTCTCAGAGGTGCTCTTATAGACAGCAACTGAGCAGTACAAGTCTCAGAAGTGTTGAACACATCTCAACCGTCATTATATCCCATTCTCTATTCAAGATCAAAATACATTTTAGATTGGCTGCAACCTGCATACTCCCTTAGAAGTCTGTCTTCAGATATCTGTGTTTTAAAATCTCTGCAATAGAAAAGAATTTACTACACAATGCAAAATATTTAAGAGAAACATATATTCAAGATGGCTGATTCTCATAAAGAATTCTCAGTGTTATAAATTTATCCTAAAATTTCAGTTAATAACTCTTGTTGGTTTCTCCCTTCTTTCCCCCACCTGCCCCAGAAATTTAAAGAGAAATGAAACGTATATGGAATATGGATACTAAAAATCTTCAGAAATAATTTGCTTTAAAGAGGAATTCCTAAATATGGATTTTATGAAGATAGGTCAACAGATGCAAATGATTTTCAAGATACACTATTTTTGTCTTCGGAAGCACTAGGAATGTAGGTAGGACCACTATGTACATCCTTCAAGATTCAGAAATGTTGTGAAAAGGGAGAGGATACAGCTGCTGACCCAGAGTGTAATGAAATAAGACTTGTTTTACTATCAAAGCTGCATAGATGCTTTACAGATCATTAGCAACATAGGTTTAGTTGGTCCAAGCTTTCTGGCTATTTATGATTTTTTTTTATGTAAACAGTTAATTTAAAAATTCAATACATAATCCAATGCAATTGTAAATTTATTTTGAAACCCTTTACAAATCACAATAGTTGATTAGGGAACCACACAAGGATACTGCAAAATTTAAGTATCACCATTCTCTAATCTATCATGCAGATCTCAAACAGAGTTTGCAATGGTATGAGGCGTAATTGTTGCAGCTTACACAATAATACATTTCTATTTGTCTGAAAGGAGAGAAAGGTAAGGAAGGAATTGCAATGTTCTGTTATTGAGTTATGTGTTTGAAATGGAATTTTTGAAATGCTTGTGAGAATTATTACTAAATTTTGTTATAGCCATGCTTAAAATTTTGGCTGAGATGTTCTCTACGTTTTTCACATTTCAGATCTCTTAGTGGAAGTACAATAAAGTAATCTGAACAAAATATGAATTATTTCCATAAAAAATTTTTAAGATATTTTGGGGGTTTTATTGATCACATTACCACAATTCATTGAGAGTAGTATCATATTAGTAACTTTGAAGTAACATACTAAAGGTATACGCAGTCTTTATCATAGAACTTAAACTGGCAAAATCACCCCTTACATAATAGTGAAAAAAGGTGAATGAAACTCCTGATTCATGAAGTTGAACATTTTGCTGTCACAAGAGACATACAGGCCATTTGTTCTCGATTAAAAAGTCAGTTAATTTAAGAAGATATATGCTTCTGAACTATATTCTTCAATAAGTGCTTAAAAAGGTAATCCAGACATTCCTGAGACATTTAAGCATTAGGGGTCATACAATAGAAGTATTTGTTCATACATTTAAACGTAGAGTCTATTCCTGCGAATAAAGAGTTCTGCTTGTGAATTACTTTATACAGCTGATTAGTCTCATATTAGCCAACTGAGATATTTAAGTGCAAAAGTGTTTGCAGGATCCTGAGCTGTCTGTTAACCCTGTATCAATATATTTCTACATATGCAACACATTTAAAAAAACTATTTCATGTACCACATGACACCATTAAAAATAAAAAGTATCAAAAATAAGCCTGTTTTTTATCACAATTGCATATTCAATCACCAATTTTTGGAATGTTCTCAAGACTGACCATTTAACTCCAAGAATGAGATTCTTAAAAACTGAGAACCCAAAAGTTGACAGATGAAAAACATGTATTTTCCTTTGGAAAGGTCCCACTGCTGACTCTTATTTTAATAATTTACAGTGAAAAATAATGATTGTAACGCAGATGGAAGTATCCCAGCCAGTGATGGTTGCCATCAACAGCAAATACCCACTTGGCTTTGAACACACCTGACAGTGCAGTGGCTGGGCTTGCCCTGGCCTGAGCTGGTTTTAGCTTGTTCGTGCAACAGGCGGGCAGCAAATGACCATGGACCCACTTATTTGAGGTGAAGCTCTCTGAATGACTGTGGCCAACTCTGAAAAAAACCAATAAAACCATCAGAGACTGGTAATATTAACTCTGTACCAACAAATTATTACAGTTTTCAGTAATACCGTGTTTCTTTTAGGTTTATTTCAGTTTTCCATTATGTAAATATCAGATGCTTCTATAAGTCTAGAAAAAAGGTGCTGTTATATCACATATCCTAAAGACAGACTGTGTCAAGAAGTGTTCATTCCCTCTTCCACAACATGAAGTCAGCTATGCCTTTGCCATGGTGACAATTGTTTGCCTATACTGTAAATATTCTAATGTTTGTGACATGTGAAGTTCTGCTAACAGTAACTTCATGATCAAACAGTATCTGGTAAAAAAAGGCACAGAAGGATTCTGGAAGCTATTGAAGGTGGCTGTTATGCAAGCTTAGTGGTATTTTTAAGGCAAAAATAAGTTTTAAATTTAAAAACCAATTAAAATTGTAGATGAGAGTTACACTAATACTGTGTCCATAGTCCTATAACTTATACTCTTGTAAATTTGTAGTACTTGGGTAGAATAAAAATTAGAGAAAGAGACAGGAACAGTGTTAAAAGGCAAAATAAGTGTACTAAAAAATGAGGACTTAATAAAATATTAATAAGGAAATTTTATAATGTAAAAATCTTACAACTATTTTGAATAGAGAACTAAAAGTTTTGCCACAGTTTGAAAGGAAAATTGCATAGGTTTAATAACAAACCTGCAAGTATGTCAGTTATAATTAGTTAAATTTTCATAGTTAAGAACAAGCAGTAGGTGTATAGATGGTACAGATGCTGAAATGCATAACTAGGACAGATGGAAATAAGATCAGATGACAAACAGTATCTTTCAGCCTTATTTATATATTTTATAATAAATACTGAAATTACTTTTTTACTTCCCTTTTTCCACTAAGAATGTAGACATCCATGGATCACAAGTCTTAATTGCATCTGTCACTGACTTGAACAGTGACAGACTGTGAATGATTTCCATGGATGCTGAATAAAGCAGTCTATGATAAATATTAAACAGATGGTCTATATAAAAAAAAGTACTATTTTGTTTTACATTATGTTGAATTTCTCAAAAAGGGCAGACTGCTTTACTGAAAGAGGAGGTACAATATGCATCACATAGCAAATAATTTGATATGGAAATTGCTGTCTTGGTCTTGTGATGGTAGTTTGACAAATACTGTTCTCACTAATGCTGACTCTGCTAGTCTAAGGTAGTCATATTACCATTACTGCTGAGGCTTTGTTCTTCATTGGCTTCATCTTCAGGACTACAAGGTTCTTTGGGTGATCAAATCTAAAAAAATAAAAAAGAAAGCTTCTCAAACTGGTTGTGTGATGCTGCATATAAAAATTTTAATTCTTTACAACGCTATATAAGTTAGAATTAAACTAATGGAATTAGTATTTGTGGGAATTACAATATATACTTACAAAAAAAAAAAACCCTGAAATATCTTTATATATTTTCTGCTTCCTAAACAGCACCAAAAAGAAGAAATATTTGTTTTTCATTGCTGTCAAATCAAAAGAAGGGAAAAAATATGTATTTTTTCTATTCCTTGATAGAATGTACATAAACACACACTTCATGCTATCTTTCAAAAGTTGTACTTTTTAAAAGGAAATAGAAAAGGGCAATATAACAGGTATTTTTAAAAGTAATCCCTTGCTGGTTTGTATGGAAGACAACAGTGTACCCATACAATATAATTAGCAGTAATGAATGACTGAAGTTATGTTTTTAGTAGTTGTATTTGATTTTCTACAAATAAAATTAATTCTGCTTTGTACTAAGGAAAAATATTTTCCTGTACTTTATACTTGATGCTTTATTTATTTCCTTTGTTTCTTCTGTGTGTGTGTGTACGCACACATGGATATCTAAGCTCTTTGCAAAAATTTGAGCATCGTTACTCCACTATTGTAAAAACCTGAGAGGAATTGAAATTATATACTAAAAATCATTACACAAGCTAAGGATAGCCTATTATTATATTCCTGTATTGGAAATAATCCTAGACATCTGCTCTGCTGACTTGATAGAGTGGTTAATAATGTCTTCCACTGTAAAATATAAAATATCCATGAAATACATGGACTGTTTGATATAAAGCAATGTATTTATCAAGTGTCTAGTTAATTGCTTAAATAGCAGTGGATTTTATTTAAAAATTTTAAAATAAAATAAATATAATAATAACTATATTTAATGTCTATCAAGGTTCAGTGTACAATTTATAAGACTTCCTTCTTCTATTTAAGAACCATTCCAGTTAATAAACACTTGTCATCTCATGAAATAAATTCATGGGTCACGATAATCTGAGGTAAGCAGAAAAGTTCTTCAGTAGAGAGCTGAAGCATGCCAATTAACTGAAACACAGGCATTTGGCATAATTTAGAATGTTAGTGAATGAATTCATAAAAATAGTCACTATTACTGAAAATTGGTCTAATATTAGTAAATCTTTACTAAAAAGGCTGTTTTATCTGAGGTAAATCATGCCTTTGTCCCCTTCCTTTTTCTATAACTATAGGATTTGACATCTGCAAGAAACTTAAATGTTGTTTTCAAATCTGGAAGTGTGAAGGTCATGAAAGGTCACCCTGTCCATAAAACTGAGACATTTCTATCCACTCCTCTTTACAACCTGGGTCTTACCACCTTCTTCATTTGAATTGTGTTACTTATTGATGTGCATGGAAATCTGCATTCATGGAAATTTGCCCTTACATTTGTGACAGCATGGTCAGAGAAATATTAGATATGGGTCTATCCCCTCCAAGTGAAATTTCTAAACTGTTGAAGACAGTGGAAGTTTCTCTTCTTGTCTTGAATAGATGTGTAGCTAAATGGCAAAATACCTGAGAAAAACAGGACAAACGGCACTAGCCTATCACCCTCCAATTCCACTTAAGAAAATAAGGGATTTGACAAGAGATGATATGTGGTATAAGGATTTCTCAGAACCCAGAGAGATAGTTTTAGTGCAAGTCTAAAAAGAGGAAACCAACAGACAGTGGTCCATGAATCTCAGAAATAATCAAGGTTCTGTGAATGTTAAGAAGTGTTATTCAGCTTCCCTTTTAATTTTTTTTCAAATACCATAGAGAAAGACTTCCCAAGGATACATACATGAAGACCTCATGAGGACTCTGGTCTGCAAACCACTCTGGTGATGAAGGTAGATAGTTCTTTTAAAATCCCCTTGACAATGAAAGTCTAGTTTATACCTTCTGTATTTTCCTTCCTTTCCCTTTTTAGGCCCGCTAAAAATGATAATGAGTAAACTGCAAAGGATAATTAGTATTCATTAAAACTGAGTGAAATATTTTGTAAATATTTAGATAAAACTGACATTATTAATTAAATATCTAGATATGGGCTGCAATGTGGTTTTTTGTGGCACAAGATGGTGATCATGAATCTTTTTAAAAGGAGGCTATTACAATCAACTCTATTTTGGATAAGGTATTTTCTGAAAATTTAATCATCAGCTTTGGAAGTGAGTTAATGGGTCCTTTTCCTTTCTATAGAGCATATTATATTTAAAATTTCCTTTGCATATACAGAATTGAGAAGTCTGATTAAATATGCATGCAACAGAAGCTAGAAATAAAGAATTCAAAGGACAACCATGGGGAGATTTGATTGGGCTGAGCACTTCACAAGCATTTCTGTAGGGTACTGTAGGTACTCTTTCAGATTAAAAAACTTTGTGACTAGGATATAATGACTTTTTATTCCCCGTGAAACTCTCTCTCTTTTTGTCTTAGTCACTTCTCTCTTATATGACTAATGATATCATTCAAATGAAAGCCATGAATTTTTCACTCAGTAAGTTACAAAAAGAGCAGCATTTCAAGCTTTGAAATACTAACAGACTAAAGGCAAAGAAGGCATAAGAAAAAGAATGTGACCACTTTTCTCTCTTCGGTGACCAAATAACCACCTCAAAGTTAGTTATTCTAGCTATCTCAAAGGCTTGCTTCAAAGAAGTCTTTTTGAAGCTTGAGAATTTTGTGACTGAGAACAGAATAGATATGTGGAGCCTATGGTCAGGATGAGCAAAGATCAGAAAATAGCTGTCTGGATAGAAGTCTTCTATCAAAAGATTTATAGTTCTTACCTGCTTTCTTATATCAGAATATTTTCTCTTTCAGGTATTAAAATAAATAATAGATTCAGAATCCTAGGTATTTAGCAAATGCTTTGTTAGAGAAGTGCATCCACCTGCCATAGACGTAACAAAAATAGCAGCCTCATTCCAAAAAACTTGTAGATCATATTAAGACAGCTCCGGTCTAGAACAATGTTTCATGCACTAGGTCTCTTTTCTCTCTATTTTTTATCATAATTGTACCCATATTTCAGGGATCTAGTAATATTTATGTCCCAACTCCTTGAAATCATCGAATTTCATGCTATGAGTTTTTTACCCAGATACTTCAGGCAATGAATCTGAGAGAGTCTATGCTGAAAGTGATAGGATAGAATGCTGATGCTATTCTATCCAAAGAACAGTATTAAGATAAATTATTTAAAGTATAAAATATTAAAATAAATAAAGTAATAATGTGGTGCTCAGTGTTTTAAATACTGTAATCGAATACTGATGTAGAAAAAAGAGTCATAGAATCATAGCACCATTTGGATTGGAAGGGACATTCAAAGACCATCTAGTCCCACCCCCCTGCCTTCGACATTGACATCATCCACTATATTAGGCTCCTCAAAGCCCCACCCAACCTGACCTTGAACCTTGATCGCTTCCACGAATGTGGAATCCACAACTTCTCTGGGAAACCTGTTCCAGTGCCTCCCCACACTCATGAAGAATTTCTTGTAAACATTCAATCTAAACCTACCCTCTTTCATTTTAAAACTGTTATTCCTTATACTGTCACTAGAGGCCTTGTTAAAAGTCTCATCTTTCTTAAAAGCCCCCTTTATATATTGAAAAGCTGCTGTAAGGTCTCCTGAGAGCCTTCTCTTCTCCAGGCTGAACAACACCAAATGTTTCAGCCTTTTTCATAGGTGAAATAATTTTTGTGGCCCTCTTCTGGACTCACTCCAATAGGTCAATGTCCTTTTTATGTTGGAGGGCCCAGAGCTGGATGCAGTATTCTACATAGGGTCTCATAAGGGCAAAATACAGGGGAGAATCACCTCCATCAACCTACCAGACATGGAAGGGCAGTTAGGAAAAATTTTTTTCCCTCTTGTCTTGAAGAAAGAGAAAATTATTTTAACTTGCATATTAAGGTTATATACCTTGTTATATTTTTAGAAACTAAAAAAAAACCCATATATATAATGTTTGTATGTTTAAGAATGGTAAGCAGCCTGGAATTCACAGCATAGTCATATGGAGATTTAATTTCTGTTCCCACCTTCAAAGAATGCCACAGTGTGAATGGAAATAGTCCCATGCTTAGACTTCCAGTTGAAATCTGAAGTATCTGATAGTCTCCAACACTAAGAATATGAAAGATTATATTCTGGAGTCAATGAACCTGCTTTGCTTCACCTTGATAACCTTAAAGTGACAAATCTTTCATGGTCAAATAGTAAATATCTCTTCATTAGATGTTTGCAGCATTTTCAAGCTAAACAGACTTAGAAATCATCAGCCTAGAAGCTTTCTCTGTGTCCTATTACTTCACCCACTGAATACTAAAGATTTGGTAAACCTTGAAAGTATTTTTGCATTTCACCTGTAGAATACAACATTGGTGACATTTTAAAGATTTAATTAAAGAATACTTATCGTAGTAGAATTTCATAAGAAGTGCTGGGTGACAAAACCCCAGTGTTGTGAAATTAATTGTACCACTAATGTATAGCTGAAACAAGTGGAAAGCTTGAACCCAATGAAATAACTCATTAATCTTCAAGCAGCTGTTCTGTGCTAGATGCATAATTTCTGTATTCACATCAAGTTATCTTAAAAAGAAAAAAAAAATCCCAAAAGCGAAGGTATTTTTTAAACAGGAAAAATTATTTTACAGGACAGAATATATTTCATAGACATGTTTATTACTAGAATTTTTTTTTCTGAATTAATTCTTTAAAGCTCTTTAAACTTAGTTTTAAAAATACATTGTTTTCCGATAGTAAAATAAAAATAGAAGGCTTTTCTTTTCTTCCTTTCTTTCTTCAAAAACTATATTTTTAAGAAAGAAAATTTTTTAAAAGGAAGAAGGTGCAAGTGTTTTCCTGTGGGCATTGTGATAAGAACTTAAAAATATTTTGTATTTTGTTACCATGGATGATATGATTTGTGCAGTGCTTCCTGAAGAAATGCCAAATACATTTATTGGCCAATGTTTTAATGCACAGAGATAATGGCATATTTAGAATATAAGCCTGTTTTTCTTAATTTCATCATTATTGTGAGTTATAAAATATTCTTCAGTAAATAAATAGTACATTAAGAAGAGGTAAAAGCTGATGAACCCTTGTGACTGTGTCACTGTTGCAAAAATCAAGGTTTTTAAAAAGTCTTTCAAGTTGAAACATCTTAACAGACTTGAATATCTGAGACTGAAATTAAGACTTTAATCTATCCTTTAAAATAGCAGTTTGACCACCAAAAATGGGAAGTACAAAATCTCTAACTACATTTGATAATTCCCATTCAGAAAATGAACTCTCAGTCTTGCATAATTCAATTTCCTATTTTAAAGATATTGCATATATATATGCATATACTATGCATATGTATGTATGCAACAACAAGCATAACAAATAAGGAATGGCAAACAGAGAGAAGACACAAGGAAACACATCTGATGACCCCAGATTATCAGGAAAGTTTTGTAAATTACTAATCAGGTAAGAAAGAAAACTATTATGAGTAACTATGTAGCTTTTTGAGAACTTCTTGGACAAGCAGTTCCTCAAAGAGACCTGGAATTTATGTGTGGAAGGAGGATTAGGAGATGTGGCAGATGAAAGGAAGGAGTCTGTGTGTAGGATGGCACCGGTCACGGAGGAATCCTTAAAGCATGAGGGTTTGTTGTCTCTCGTTTTGAATCAGATGCGGATACTTCTGAACTTACTTAGCTGGCTTTGAATGGATATTTTGGAGCACCAGAAAAGGAAAAAAAGGAAATGTGTAGTCTTGAAGGGACAGCAAAAGTGAAGCAATTGCAGAACCAACCTTTAGCAGATGTGCCATCACTCTGAATAACCTGAATAAGAAATATGAGTAAAACAGGAAGCTTATAAGAGCAAAGATAATGCAAGGGAAGTGCACCATTGACCTGAAGGATCTCAAGTGTGTTGACCTCAAACTGACCTGAGGGTTCTAAGATTCATCAATATAACTTGAAATAAGGATTAGAATACAAGACTAATGGCTCAGGAATTCTGTCTTAGTATGTCCTCTGAACAAACTTCAGATTATATTCTTGGAGGAAAGAATTTTTAATTTCACTAATTACCAATTGCATTAGAATTTACTGTACAATCAGAATAATTTATTGAAACACTTGATACATTGTTTTCTTTCTACCTTCCTCAGTGGTATAGTTGTTGTGCCTTTACAGTAATCAGCATCTGATTGCTTAAAAAATAATTACCAAAGGTGCTGATTTAATAGTAATTTTATTTATTTGAAAGTCAGTATTTCTTTCATTCCTCCTTTAGTATGGACATTAGTACTTGTGCTTTTATACATGTGAGTACACTGCAGAGTACTCCAGTGAATATTCTGTCAAAATACAGGAGTACACAGCCTTTTAATAGCACTGACCAGGCAGTTTCTGGGGACGTCTGGGCTTGCCTTGGCCTGAGCTGGTTTTAGCTTGTTTGCACAGCAGGCTGGGGGCCAGGTGACCACTGTCCCAGCTTTTTGAGCTGAAGGTCTCTGAAAAATGACTGTGTCATTCAGAGTCTGACCACCTGTGGGTGTCATGGCACAGCCAACCATTGCACCTTTCTCTCTGTTGAGGCTGGCTCTTCATCAGCTTCCAGACTTAAGCTGGGAGAAAACTGGTAACCTACATGAGAACTCCAGACTAAGGAGAAAGGGGGAGCTCCCTCCATGAGCACTGACCTTCCTCTCACTGCTGAGTCCTGAGTCTGCTGACAACTTGCTGAGTTCTGGTGCCCCATTTTGCTTGGGCAGAGCCACCTCCACTGCCTCAGGTCTCCGAGGCCTTCTGGAATAGGTAGATTAACCTGACAGAAAAAAGGATAGCTGGACTAAGGATAACAGTTTCTTTTATTTTGATTAGATTATCCAGATCTTCACTTAGGATAACAATAAATAATGTTTGACATCACATTTGAGCAATGGGGAGTAGGTTAAATGGAAAAGTTAATGGATTTATCAGGACTAAATTTTTTTCTATATAATAAATTATTTCAGGAATCTGAATAAAGATATTCCAGGAAACTAGCTGAGAAATTGAAGGAAAAATGTGAGTTCCTGTGGTCTTCAAATGGGTACTCATGTAGACAGAAGCATAAAGTGCTAATGAAAAAGACAGAAATATAATCTTCTCTCTTCACTGTTTGAGGAGTGAGAAATAAAATGAGCTATAGCAAATGATGGAGATGGTTCTCAATTCCTGATCACTTCAGAACATTCACTATTTTTAGTTCAAATGGAAAGCTCAACTCTCTCAAGCACTGTAGAACTGGAAGCAGAGCTTCATCTGACAGAAAAAGAAGTAGCTTTCCGTGCATGGGCACACAGACTGAAGCAGTGTGAGGGGAGCTGGGACGTGACAGTGATGGGAACCAAATCAGTAAGGCAGAATGTAAGTCGGGAAGCTGAGGGAGATCTTACCTAATTCTCAGGTAAAATGTCTCAGGTTTCTTCTAGCTTTCTTCCATTCACTTGATATGCAAGAAAACACTTATCTTTAGACTTTAATATAGTAAGAAGAATTGTTTCGAACAATAAATTAAACTCCAAAGATGATGACATGAGAAACTCACAGATCATAGAAGGGGAAAATTGATAGGCCAAAACTGACCTGGGACTAAACCAGTAAGACAAAACCAGAAGAAACTATCAGCCTTTATGGACAGTGAAGTGGAATACTTGGGAGAAGGATGTGAAAGATAGGGCATGGTAGAATGCTGCCTTACTAATGCTGGATGTAAAATCACTAAAGCAAAGGTCAGTGGACAGAGAGAAGCAGCTGTTTAGTTAGGACTGGGGGAAGGGAACTTGAAAGGTAAAGCAGACCACATAACTGAAGCAGCTCAGTGCTTCCTCTAAAGCAGTTCTGCTTCTGATCATAGCAGCTTTGTGCAGGAAGATAAATGTGGCTGATCTGATCACTGATGTGGCTAACTTTACTCTGTGACCAGAAGAGAGCCAAGATGTTTTTCCTGACACCAGTGAGAGATCATTCAACAGAGACAAATAAGATAATTTGAGACCCTTACAGAATGCAGACAATTCCATCAAATTAAAATACATCTTTATCATGTATAATGCAATGCTAATTGCCAAACAGTTTTCCTTTAATGGAGCTATTGTTTCTTTCAATTGCTAAATTAAATTACCCTCTGTCTGTTGCAAGGAATGTACTTTCTCTTATGTGTTTCTTCTGAATAGAAGAGTTTGAACTGGGTCACAATGATAGTGATGAATCAGTCAAACCACTGCAGTGCAGTATTAGCTGTCAATAGATAATTTCACTGTAGAATTCATCCTGATTTAGCAAAAGTGAATGACAGTGCCCCAAATTTTTTTTCCTCCTGTATATTTCTAATGAGGAGTTATTGAATTGCTTACAAAAGGGACCTGATTGGTGTTTCACGTTTGAACTGTTGACTTTTAAAATATATAATGACTGCAAGTTCACTATTGGCCTTTGAAACCCGGATAAGTAAAAGAATACAAGAAGAAATGGTTCACTATAATGGCTGTAGAGGATTGACCCTGGCTGAATGCCATGTGGCCACCAAAACTGCTCTACCACTCCCCTCCTCAACTGGATAGGGGAGAGCAAATATAAGGAGATATAGGGCAGGGAGAGATCATTTGTCACTTACTGTCACACGCAAAAGAGAGTTGACTTGACGAAAGTTACAGAATTTATTACCAATCAAATCAAGAAAAGTGTATTGAGAAAATAAAACCAAATCTTAAATTCCCTCTACCCCTCCTTTCTTCACGGGTTCAGTACTACTCCTGATTTCTTGTGTTCCTTCTCCAGAATAGTGCGAGGGGACTAGGAACGGAGGCTGCATTCTGTTCTTCACCCATTGTTTCTGCCACTTCCTTCTCAGGGGTAGGACTCCTCACACTCTTCCCCTGCTCCAGTGTGGGGTTCCTCTCATGGGAGACAATTCTTCAGGGAGTTCTCCAGTGTGGGTCCTTCACATGGCTTGCAGTTCTTCACAAACTGCTCCACCACGGGCTCTTCCACAGGATGCAGTGCTTCGGGGCTNCATGGGAGACAGTTCTTCAGGGAGTTCTCCAGTGTGGGTCCTTCACGTGGCTTGCAGTTCTTCACAAACTGCTCCACCACGGGCTCTTCCACAGGATGCAGTGCTTCGGGGCTGTGGGCTCCCGTGGGGTCACACAAATCCTGCCAGAAAACCTGCTTCAACATGGGCTTTTCTCTCCATGGGGCCACAGGTCCCATCAGGAGCCTGCTCCACCATGGCCTTCCCATGGAGTGACAGACTCCTTTGGGCATCCACTTGCTCTAGTGTGGGATCCTCCAAGGGCTGCAGGTGGATCTCTGCATTCCCGTGATCCTCAGTGGGCTGCAGGGCCAGAACTGCCTTACCATGGGCTGCACCATGGGCTGCAGGGGAATCTTATCTTCGGTGTCTGGAGCAGCTCCTGCTCCTCCTTCTCCACTGACCTGGGTGTCTGCAGAGTTCCTCTCACATAATCTCACTCCTCTGTGGTTGCAATTGTGTAGTAGCTTTTTGCCCTCCTCATTAAACTGTTATCCCAGAAGCACTACCACTATTGATGAGGGACTGGGCCTTGGCCAGCGGCAGGTCAGTCTTGGATCCAGCTGGAACTGGCTCTGTCAGACATGTGGGAATCTTCTCAGAGAAGCCACCCCTTGTAGCCCCACATTACTAAACCTTGACACTCAAACACAATACAATGGCCCACTCACAGTATATTGAAAATATTGTCCATCTGTGAAAGTGAATATTCTTTACTTCAGAGGTACAGAAGCTGTGTATACAATATATAGCTCTATACAATAGCTCTATACACAATTTTCCAAACCCTCTTGTGAGAGTAGGAAAAAGAAACCTTGTTTACTGATGTAAAGCTCTGAGAATAGCTCTGAGAATAACTGAAAGAATAGTTGTGAGTATTCAGTCCTGAAAAGGCATTGCTGAGAGACAAAGCTATCTATGCTAAACCACAAGTGTTTCATTTCACCAAAAATATGTTGTTTAAGATGAATGTGTAATCACAAACAGCAGTTAATTACATTTTATAGCATATTTAAAATCTAAGAATACTTTTTTTCTTGATCAATTAGGTTTTAGGGGTTTTTTTGTTTTGTTTTCCAAAATATTTAATCTTATGTATATTATAAATATGTAATATAGGAAATATATAATATATTGATAATTTTGTAATATATTATTATATGTTATTATATATTTTAGGTATCATTAAGATATATTATATTTTGAATTAGCCATGGAAATTCAAAAAAGTACTTTGAAAAGTACATTTGTATAGCAGCTGTGGCTTAGCTAAAATATTTGATAGTTGGATTGCAATATAGCTTTAATTTTTCAAGGTAAGCAATGTGTAGTTAGTAGTGTATATTAAGTTAGTGCATAAGTGCAGAACAACAAATATCTATAGCATGAAGTGGGAAATTACAATAATAAGTGGGCATCTCTCATTTTCAGTGATGACTACAGTAGTAATGCTCCTTTCAAAATTTAGTTACAATCTCCAGAAATTTAATGTACTTTTTCTATGTGGTTTGTTTTGTTGGTTTTTTTTTCCTATAACATTTCCATGAATAAAAAAGATTTTTCACAGCTTAGTAATTTTCATGAACATATCTCTAAGAGGAAATTTTTCTACTGTTCGTGGTGACTGTCATATATAAGACAGTGTACAGATAAAGAGGAAGACAAAAATAATTTTATCACAGTTTTCAGAAATAAAACTGTGCTATTTTGGCTGGGGTAGCCTTAATTTTCTTCACAGTACCTGGTATAGGACTGTGTTTTGGATTTGTGCTGAACATAGTGATGATAGTACAGGGATGTTTTTGTTCTTGCTGAGCAGGGCTTACACAGAGCCAAGGCCTTTTCTGCTTTTTGTACAGCCGTGCTGGCAAGAAGGCTGGGGGTGCATGGGAAGCTGAGGGGAGACACAACCAGGACAGGAGACCCAAACTGACCAAAGGGATTTTCCAGACCATGTGAGATCATGGTCTGCATATAAGGCAGGGGGTAAGAAGAAGGAAGGGGAGGACATTTGTAGTGATGGTGTTTGTAGTGTCATCTTTTCTACTCTGGTCTGTCAGTGGAGCTCAGGAAGGAAGTCTTTTTCATCAGCATCTGTTCTTTATGTAAGAAACAGATTTCTGTCCTGTGGTTGCAGGCAGCAACAAGACTGACTGCAAGGGAATTATATTCCTGGATGTTGTTTGCAGACGTTTAGCAGAAATTGTGGTTTTCTACACCACAGCAAAAGTGATTTGCCTTAAGGTATCAGGCTGCACCCTACTTCTTTCCCTGCAGACTTTGCAAACACACATTATATCAGAACTTAGATATTTCTGAAATATCTCCTTTTAGAACCATCTCCTTCAAAATATATAATGTTTCATAGCATATGTTTCTGCCTTAAATGGAAATCAGTATATTTATAAGGGGACATTTCTGTGTCCTTTCTTTTCTTTGTGTGTTAAAAGTTAATATCCAGCATGAAATAATATAGACTTCTAATTTCTGATAAATGTTAACTATTTTGGTCATTACTGCAACTGTACAGAACTGATCAATAATTTGATTGATTGATTGATTGATTGATTGATTGATCTGGCTGACTAGCTATCTATATCACCCATAAACTATTACTTAGTGGCCTGAATAAAGTTTCTTCTTTGAATCATGTCCTTAGACTTCTGTGCCATAGAAATATCTTTTTTTTTAAGGTGGGAAATATTTACTTGCCTAGATCCTGTCCCCTGGTAATACTTAACTAGTCTTGGACTCATTAATACTTAGTTAATACCTAACTACTTCTAATATGTTGTTAGACTTGTAGTTACTTATTGCCTGATTTCCTTCAACTCTGTTTTTCACCTGACCAGGCCAGCTACTTCCATAATTGTGTGCAATGCATTCGACAAACAGGATTTTTACCACAGTAGATTAAACATTATGTGCTGAAAATTTATATGATTAGATATTCTTAAAAAGGAATGTGCTGTTATGTATACATATGTATATATACATGTGTGTATGTATGCAGAATATTCTTTACAGTCATTGAAAAACCCAAGGACAACAACTTAGAGATGTGACAATGTTCATTCCACCTGCAATTCTGTAATCTTGATAATATTGAAGAAACCTCAGTGCTTGTTGATATGAATTACAGGCTGGGAACTGATGCCCATGTCATCTTGTTATGCCAGCTCTGCATTTGCTCCTTACACTTCTGTCACCTATTAAAAGAGATTAAAAGCTGAATAGAAAATGTTTCACAAGTAACAATGCGCTTCACAATTATGTTATTTGTTAAAGTACTTGTAACTCTGAAAAAGAGCAAGTCCCATGTTTAAGAGATAAATGAGGTTTTTGAACAGATACACTATGTATTTTATCTATACTTTTCTGTGCACAGTGCTGAATTCTGGCCAACTGGAAAATTTCTTAAGTCCAGTAAGTACAAGGAAAACTTCAAAATTTACCTGTAGATTTTAAACCTCATGCGTTTTGGTTTTAAAAATTATTTTAAATATCTTCTATTTTATTTTGTTTATTTTTAATTCTTTTTGGCTGGAAAATTACTGAAAAATGAAAGAAATTATCTGAAGTTATTTATTGGGCTCTATCTTCTGTTTGTTATGATATCTTTCTGTGAGCAATATGAATCTAAATCAGAATCTTTAGCAACTTGATGTCTGTTCTTTTCTTCCATGTGTTTTTACTTTGTGACCTAAAGACACAGTTCTTACACAGCATATATTCACAAAAATAATACAATTAATTGTTTATAGGCATTATTTTTCAAATGGCAATTTCAATTTATTGTAATATGCAACATTTACCAAGTAATTTTGCAGATACAGAAATGATGCAATGTATGATTTGGTGTGTCATTTCAGAGCAGCTCTTGGATTGGGATCAGCTTTAGAAACCAATGGTGATTAAAAGTATAACTCCTGTCAGCCATTCGTAGGAAGATGCCTGTATTGGATTTTGAACTTATGTGACAGAGGATGAGGTAAAAATAAAGTAATAACTTCTAGTGGTTTGAGGGTTAGGTGACATACAGGAAAAGCACCAGTTCAGAATATTCATTTTCCTTCAGTCCGTTCTGGTTTCCATTACATTCTGAGGAATGTATGTTCAACTGCAGATCAGCATCACTTCTGTGCTTCTAGCACTAATAATTTAAAACCTTACATCTTTGATATTGGTTCCCTGCTAAGCCTCTTTCCTTTCAATTATAATATTGACTTTTCTTTATAGTTTCTTGCAATACTTCTTGCTATGTTATTGGTACGAATGTTCATTCCTAAAAAGATAAAAGGAACACTGCAATGTACTTCTCAGCCTTTATACAGGTAAGCTTGTGAAAAGTGACATTTTTCTTTCTTTTTCTCTTGCAAATAACAAAAACTCCTAACCTCATTTTACCAAGTGTATTGAAAAGATGTATTTCTGTGTATTTGCTAAGTAGTTGTGTTCTCCATAGGCCAGTTATCTGCAAGATGCATCCTAATGCCTCAAGCTGGCAGAAGACAGCCATGAGTGATGTGCACGTGCTTAAGGCAGGTATTTCCAAACTATTGCAATTATGACTATATTGAGATGTTTTTCTCTGGGGAAAAAAAAAAAAATCTTGTTCTTTGCTAACATTTGTGATAAATTAACTTGGTAATGTTAATGTGTGTTTTTCTAGCACATCCCCTGTCCTCATTGCTTCCCCAGAAGCAAATGCTAACTCCTTGCCCTTGTGGACCAAAGTTTAATGGAAGGCATGTCAAAATGGAAGTAGCAAGTGGTGTACAAGTAAGCATTTCTGCAATACTATTGAGAAACAGAAATGTGAAATAATTACGCAAAAACTAATATTTCATTTAATGTTTTCAGACATCAGCAGGAATTTATTGCCTATCAAGCAGACCTAATTTCAGGCACAACTGAATACCAACCAGAAAGAATGTGGCCTTCAAGTTTCTCTTCAACTTTGTTACACATGTTTTTAAAATATCAAGGGATGCAGGTTAATCTGCTTTTGCACAGAACCAACTTTTACTGTCTGCATCATTACATTTCAAAGGGTATTCCAAAAGCAAAACTATTTTTTTCTTTCAACTTCGGGTTCTTTCTTTGTCTTATAGATTTTGTTGCTGTTTTCTTGCTTTACCATCCACTTTTAAAGTACCATTCCTTATTTTTCTTCCTGTGTGATTTCATTATTGACTACATTCACAAGCATGTATGGACCAGCAAATTTCTGGATTGGGCTAGGCTGTAACTTTTCAAATTGTCTTGCTTACAGCAGGGCAATTATGCTTCTCTCAACAGCACAGTGTGTTTCATGGTATGGCATCTTCACTGCTGCAGGAAGAACACTAACTTCACCCATGACTGGAGTGCAGACTCTCCTTTCTTCCCTCCTTTGTCAATCTTTTTTAAAACAAGGGTGAAAAAGTGGTATTTCTTTCATTCAAGGAAAAAAATAAATAATAATACTTGGGTAAAATTATTTTATTTACCCTGGTTTTGTGTCTAACACTTCACTGTCTGAACATTACAAACCTGTTATTCATCACAATTTGTTTTTTTCTGTACAGAGGATGCACATAAGATATTGTTCAGTTAACATGATTTATTATGTATCTCAACTTGTACAGCTATGAGGATCACAAAATGTTTCACATGCTAACCTATCAATAATTGACATAGGATAGCACTGATACTTTAGTATTTATGCTATATATAGTGCTTCTAGCATTTCTGGCATTAGCTTTAATGTTCTGTGTGAACATTAAGAACAGAACTTTTGGTAGGCTGATGACTTTAACATTTAAATAGTTCAACCTTTCAAAGGATCTTTAAAAATATTTCTGTTCTTTATTTTATGCATATTTAGTCTTTAAAACAAATAGGTTGATAAACCAGGGTGCACAGTGCTGCCCTTTGAAAGGAGAGATGAAAAAGGCAGTGCAAGGGAGTGCAGCCATAGCATGGTAATAGAAGAGTCAAAGGATGGCATTGGATGGCACTGGGAATAAAAACAGCATTCAGTTAAAGATAAGAGATGTGGACAAAATGATTTTAAGGGTAACAAAATGAAGAAAGAGCAAGTATCTAACATATAAAATATGTGTGTTCAAAATAAATAAACAGTAACTTAAACTGTATGTGGACTTGTAGACTTATATAGAAAAAGCAAGGTGTAAAGTTGTGTTAGAAAATACAGAGGAATAGTCCCAGGTGAATCCCAGACTAAGGAAAAGAAAATGCTACCATCAACACCACACACATATGGTGAAGAATTTGGGATGCTGTCACTTTGATGTAATACCTCATTCTTTCTTCTTGAGGAGTACTAGTGTTGTGTATCTGGACTGTAAGTGTAACATGGAAGAAAAACAATACAGTAGGAAAATTTTGTGCAATAGTTATTAGTTGCATTAATATTAATCTTTATTGTGCTTTGATTGGATTTTTTGGATTGTGAATGTCAGTATCACTGTCAGACTAGCTGTTATAAATGTCATGGTGTATTTAAAGATTGAAGTTACACTGAAGTTCTTGAATTCCTGTAGAAGTTGTGCGTCCCTTTTTCCCCCATTACAAAACATGAAATGCAACATAGCCAGCAGAGTCTAGGATGAATGCAGCCTTCCAGAACAGCTCATAGAGACTCTACCATTTCCTGCATCTCAGGAGTTGCCTGACTAGGTCAGGAATCATGGCTTTATTATGTGCTCAAGGCAGAGTAATGGGAACTTGTAAATTTCTTAACCATGCAGGGTATGCCATCTGTCATTTGTCAGGGAATGTGCATACAGCACATACAAGGTTGGCTCATATACCATGTGTTCTACCCCATCCTAAATGTTAGGTCGATGTGATTTGGGGGTTGGTCTGGTGATTGGCTTGTTTCTTGTCATTTACAGTTACTGGGAATGTTGGGAGCAATAAGAGAGTATGTAAGCATGGAGACTAGCACCAGATTTTACACATCATAAGGGTATCTTTTTTGTCTAGCAAGTTCTGTAAATGTAGCCTTGATTTTTCTGAGACCTGTATGACAGATTTTATCATGATAAATTGGAAAGACTGCATAAAGATTGCCGTATCAGCTAGTACTCTGCCAAGACAAACATTATTTGTTTACTTTCTGTCTGACTGTTATTGCCTACCACACAGTCTGCCTTTTTATCACCTATGTAATGAACTGCAGAACTATCTTTCATTTGTGCTTGTTATTCATCTTGGCACAAAGTTTCTCAAAGGGTGTGTTAATGGAATTAATGCACAGCAGTAAAAAAGAGTAGAATCCCGAAACGGAATTAACAATCTAATTTACTTGCACCAAACAACTACTGAGTGAACACATATGCCACTGAAATAGATTAGCATAACTGTGGCAGCTAAAACATTAATGAACTGCAGCGGACATGAGTGCCTGCTCTGGACACTGAAACCTGCATGTGTGAATTGCAAGAAGCAGGTTATACAACATCTGCCATTAAAATTTGAGCTAGATTATTTAACATATGTTTTAAATAATTAAATTACATGATTTTATACACAGCATTCAAATAGTTTTGAAATGCAATTATTCACATAAGACATATGCTTCTGTTTTACCACACATGCTTCTGGTTAGAAGTCCAGGAAGAAGCAGAATCTGACAGGCAAACACAGGGCTCTGTAATTCGTACACTTGACATGAAACATATGGTCTGCAGTCAAGCACAGAAAGCATCATATAAGGTGAAAGCCAGTACATCAAATGACTAAAACAGAAGAGCGCATGAGAACTACTTTTGAGAACTATTTTTTGAAAGCCATTGTATATGTTTGCTTAATTTAATGAGAAAATATTCTTTATATTTTCACTCTATGAGCATTGCTCTTCAGTAATAGCATTTTAATATCCTTCCAGAATCTTAGCAGCAAAGAAGTAACTGTACTCTTGCATCTCTGAGGTGAATATGAAAGTCAACATTACTTAAAATATCTCTGTTCAGCAGAGACATGGTAAAATGAAAGGGGGAGTTAAGTACTATTTCCTCAAAATCCATTCCTTTTTTTTTCATCTTTGTTGTTTGTTGTTGTTGTTGTTGTTTTAGGCTTTCCAGTGTGTACTAATTTAATTCAGGATTACCATTGGAATGCCTCAGAGCTGGAGAGGAACATCAGCTAACAGCAGGCTGGGGCCTCACTTTAATAGGTTCGGTCAGTCAGATGAAAAACTTTCCATTATAACCATCTCCTAAATCTGATCTGTTATGTGAAAGATACTAAAGCTCTTGCATTTCTTTGTCTGTGATAGAAAATGCATTATGTGTCTTCACGAATTATACACAAAAGGAGTTAGATTCTGTTTGTAAAACAAGCATGCCTGCTAGGTTTAATCACCACAAGCAAAAATCACTTTAAATCTGCTACTAACAGCACTTTGGCATCTTTTATTAGTGAGTGTATAAAAGCCTCTTTGATTTTTAAAATACATTGGAGCTATTTTCTTTATAAGTGGTGGTACAACAATATTCTAACTGACCTTCATCCTTGCTATTGCTTTTGTGCTCTGCAGATTCTCTTCTAATATTAAAAAACAAAAAATAAACTCAGGCAAAGAACTGAGATGATTAGTCACTTGCCTTTCATCTCTGGGGCTACAGTCAAATGTGCTTTCAACAGGGTATCTTATTATTTTCAGATCAGATGTCTTTAGGTCTACAGTGTAATGTTTTGATGACCTTGGATTCTAGGCCAAAACAAAAAAAAAAGATGAACCAATGCTTTCTTGTTTCTATTTGAATACTAAAAATTTCATATTCTCCTAATTGATTAGAGGACGAAACCTTTTGCTGATTCAAAGACAACTCAGAGAAGAGTATAAAATGTGGAATTGTACCTGCCATCATTTTGTGTCACCTCCATCTAAGAAGCAAAATTTCATGTAATGATATATCAAATATACTTTCCATTTAAATTTTGAATCCACTACAAACCAGTTTTAGTTATGCCTCTAGAAATAGGTAATTAATATCCTTACACTAATTTCAACCAAACAAAGGATAATTAGACATTGAGTTTGGAAGGTATCTTCTCAGTTCATCAGACTGCAGAATGGCTTTATATCACAATTTAAAACATCCAAGGGATGTGGTCTAAGACCAGTAGCACAATACAGTCATGTAGAGGTGATCTTTTACACAAGTTATACATAGTGGCTGAGCTTGTCCTGATATGGAAAAAATATTAAAAACTAGGCTGTAAATAAATTTTACTTCATTTAGATAACATATAATAGTATTTTTTTTTTTTTCTCACAAGGGCATGCCCACATACTTGTCGCAGAATCATAGAATGGTTTGGGTTGGAAGGGACATTAATGGTCATTGAGTTCCACTCCTTGTCATGAACAGGGACACCTTCCACTAAACGAGGCTCCTCAGGGCTCCATTCAACCTGGCCTTGATAGATTTCACTGCATGCTCTTTTGAGAAGAATCTCACTCAATATATTAGAATCTCACTCAATATATTATATTAGCTTTCAGCTATTGTTTTCATGCTATGAATATTTTTGAGCTGAAACCTGGTGAAATGATCTCTTCAGAGACAGTAAGTGAATAATAGTGGTTTTAGTAGAACTTCAGGGATATAAGTAAAAGGTTAATTACCTTATGTTAGGGTCTTTAACACTGTGTATATTAGTCTAATATATGTCATATCATTTAGGTTCAAACAGCAGTATTCCCTAAAACCCATCTATGAAAATTTATGCATATTGTATATAGCAGCTACTCTTAATTGTAAAGAACTGATCAATTGACTTCTGTTGCCTTATGTTAATTTTCAGTTCTGAAAACATAATCAATAAGAGGTCAAAGAAATTCTCTTAAAAACCCCAAAACATCTGTCACTTGATGTATAGATTAATCATTCAAACAGCTGAAGTCTAAAGACTTCATTTACTCCATTCAGTTACCTAATTATGGCAGTAATCCAGGAAAAAATCCAAACATCTCCAGAACACAGAACCAGTTATACTGGGTTTTACTAAAGGTCCACCACTATCCTAGACTGTAACAACCCACAGAACAAAACCTTTAGCTGTCCATTATTCTCAACAACATAGACTGTACAGAACAGTCTTAACTATCCTAGAACTTTGTGTTATCTTTTTTTTTTTTTCCCTCACCTTACCAAAAAGGTAACATCTGTAGCTGATGGCTTTTCCTGTAGTGCCTGTCTGCAGTGGTGCATCTGTTGCAGGAGGAGTTAGTGATCCACATACTTGATTTATGTGCAGGTGCACGGTGACCATTGACCAAGGAGCTCCCCAGGAGAACGGACAGTGGGGAGCCGTGGTCGGTTTGTAGCAGCTCATCCCTTCTGCTGCCCTGCTCCATGGGCAGCCCCTGCAGTGGGATACAGTCCTTCACCAGCCACTCCAGGATGGGTCTTCCCACGGGCCTGGGTTCTCCAAGAACTGCTCTGGCACGGGACCTAGCAGAGGCTGTCCTGCACACCCCCCCCCCCAAAACTTTCCCCTTTAAACCCAAGTCATCCTTATTCTAAGTTTTCTCCTTATTCTTGAAGCACATATCTAACAGCAAAAGCAGACATAAAATGCTATTAAAAACTATTTTTTTTCTGTAGCACAGAAGCAATCCTAAGGCATTGATTTTTTTAATATATAGTACATTAGAGACTAATTCAGATCCCTCTCCTTGAATTTATAAAAAGTCTGATAAACTGCAAAAATGTGGCATGTAAACTCTATTTCAGAGGTACAAATACAAAGCAATGATTCTTTATTTACATTCTCATTAAAATTATTTTCCTGGGTGTTTGAGCATAAAAGCTTTTGCTTCACTTATCCCAACTGAATGCTAAAAGAATCACGTGTTGAAAGTGTCTTTAGAGAAAAGGAGTAAGATGCTACCTAAAATTAAAAATATTTCGCTTGAAACAGAAGCTTATTTAAACACACAGATTGCCATACATTGGATATAGGACTTGCCTATAGGCAAATCAAATAGAATTGCATGACAAGTAGTGGAAGGAACAAAAGCAACAAAAGCAATATGCTGTAAATAATTTCATAATGGACCAGGTCAAGTTTTAGTTATAAAAGCACCAGAGGATTCAACTATCAGCTATATTCTTGATTCTTAAACATGAATCTTATATGTTGCTAATACAGTACTGATAATCTATTTAACAATAATTTAAAAAAAAGGATAAATCATGAATAAAATAGTTTTATCAAAGAATATATATAGTTGCAGTGATGGTATATGCACCTCATAATGTGAAATTCAAGATAATGAATTATGATAAGGACCTTGATAAAATGTCCAGAGAAGCTGGAACCTGCAGCAGAAATTACACAAGGAGTACCACTCCTTGCAGACACATTTTGGCAGACAACAAATAGTGATGATACAGGAACCCAGAAGCTGAACCATTTCTTCCTAAGGGAACTATTTCCTAATACTGGCACACAGTATAAGCATATGAAGGAACTGTCTTGGGTTAGCTTACAGAGGATTACAAAACCAAGCTTTCTTGAAATTACTAGACCTTTTTAGCCAATAGTTTGTCAGTATAGACAATATCCCCTAAAGACAGAATGTGGTGAAGAATAAATAAATGAGAATTTTTTTTTTTTTTATCTTAAAGAAGAACTGAATCCTTTTTCTCTTTTCTGGGTCTTGAAAAAGACAGAATTATCAGAGCGCATAAAATCCATGTATAATGAAGTCATCTGAAGATATAGCCACTCTTTCATGTATCGTTTGACAAGTAAGTGAATTCAATTAGGATCAAAGATGCAACTAGCTGTCAATAAATTGTTAGTATTTATCAGCCTTGGCTTTATACTCTATTAATTAAAAAGCTAGAAGAGATGCTTATTTAATATGCTGTTCTGAATATCCCACATCTTTCTACTTCACTAGACAAATGCCAGTTTCTTTTTGAATTAAATTCCCTTTTAAAAATATGCAATCATAGCTAAAAGGTTCCTCCGCTAAAGATGAGCCATTTTTAAGGTGGTAAAGTGGTCTGAATTTGATCTTAGAGTAAACACATCTTTCAGTTGAACTTACTGATTTCTTAGAAACTGGATTTTTTTTCACTTTTGACACAAATAAAGAAAGTTAAGATTTATTATAACTCTCCCTGCTGCTTAATATAGCCTTCGCCTACTAGTTCATTAAGAAAAAAAATTAGATCATTGAGCCCCAACTTCCAAATAGTTTCTGTGGTTCCTATATTTATACTAAATTGTTCTTGAACTGAGGACATCAGATACAGCCACAAGCTCCAGTGGCAGTGTGTCCTGACCTGGAAAAAAGAGACAATTTTTTTCTTAGTTATAGATTGCTCAACAAGTATATTTTAGTGCAAGTATATGCTTCAAATGTGCTTTTTTAATTTTCAATATGTTTTTTCTAGGTATTGCCATCAAATATCAATGTGTGGCTGTGTAAGAGACATTCATTCAGGAAAAAAATTCTGTGTTAATTAAGTATTCTTAATTTATTTAATATATATGTTGATTTGGTGTCACACATTTTTATAGTCTATATAAAATTTTCAACATGACCTTTGGCAATCAAGCCCATTATATCATTAAAATACAATCATGAAACAAAAATACCCTAGAAAATATATTCTAAGTGGTTTTGTCATCAGGGAACTACCATTTAATACGATCTCTTAGAGTATAATATTGTGTCAACAAGCATAATTTCAATGATATATATGTAATATATAAAGAAAAATAAAAATTTTACCAAAGGAAAACCCAATAAAACCCAAATGAAGTAGTTGATAATTGTAACCTAGAAAGTGATGCTGAGCACCTAGTAAGCTAATGCAATATGATTGATATTCTGTAATGAGAGGTTAGCACAATGCCATTAATATGTCAAAGTAATTTCTAGGTGATCTGTCTTTGTGACTTCTCAAGTTTTACTTAGGTCTCAAAATCTTTTATCCTTTTTCCAGAGTCTGCAAAATTGGTCAGATTGTTCAAAATTTATTATATGTATGTAATTAGCCCTGACAATTGGGTTAGTTTCAAAATGGCTTTCAATAAAAAGAAAGGCTTTCCTTATGAATTATCAAAACATTCCAAGTAGATATTCTTACGAAAGTTTTGTTTTGTTTAAATATGTTGGAGAACCAAGTCAAGTATTTTAAATCCAGTCTATATTTTTTTCTCCAGTCTATATTCTTTTTCTAAAACTTTTTGAAAAAGTTTTACTTATATGGTATATTAAGAGGAAAATAATCCAAATCAATTATTAATTTCCATTCAAAGTTGTTGGGGTTTTTTCCTGACATCAAAAAATTGTATCTTTAGAGGAAATCAGAATCATTTTACAAACATTATTTTGGAGAGACTAACTATATTCAATAGCATTTTTGATATTTTTAAGTAATACCAAAATTTGATATTTAATGGACAGACATTAAGCATTCTTAACAACACAGATGTCTTGCATGTTAAGTTGGCAAACACAAAACCTCCCACGTTACTTTTGTAAAGCTATGTCTGTATTCTTAATTTGAATATTCATCTCTTCTCTTTTTGTTCGTTTTGCTGTTTTTATTATCTCATCTTCGACTTTCCTTCACAATTTTTCCATGCAGAAAAGAAAGACAGTAATAGATCAGCTGTATCTAGGATGAATTGGTATGGGAAGCTTCATCCAGTGTGATTATGGAAATACAGTTTTAAGATTTCAAGTGTTATCATGAGTGGTTCCTCTTGACAGTAAGATTTCAGGAGTCATGCAAGTTCACACTTTGTCAACCTAGATATAAATTTTTGTTGCAGACAACATAAAGTAATACCGTGAAAGAAATCTTGCCTGCTACTTGAAAGCATTAAATAATAACTTCAAAAGTAAGTTTATACATTGTAAGTCCCAGGATCTCCACAATATGTCACATTAAATTCCCTTTTAACTGAAGGTGCTCTCACACACAGTACCACTTGCTCATTGTCTCTTTCTCTCTTACATTTGTGTATGCACACATATGTGTAGATTTTTGTGTGCCTATACACACACACAGAGATATAGAAATGCAAGCAAACAAAATAAAATTTCAGATTAAACATAAGACACTCAGGACCCATGTTGAAGACCAAAATTATCCATCAATATTTCAGCTAAGGTAAAACGATTAGTCCTGATAAAGTTTCTCCTGGTGATAGATTACAGAGCAAGTTCAGACAGGTGTCAAGGACAACATGAGAACAGGATACCATGCCATTTGCCCTTGCTATTCTGAGACATGAAAACAAATAATTGCAAGTTACAGTGTTGGCTTTAATATACCTTCTATTGATATAATTCATATCAATAAAAATATCCACAAAATCTTCATCTATCTTTTACTGAGCTGGCGGGTGCAGAACTTCCAGGAGTAAAAAGAAGTACTGCTTTCTGTCTTGTTCTGCTTTCTTTTCAGCTTGCCTGAGAATTAATGACTGCATGAACATGATCACCAAGGGAAGCTAAGTAGTTGAGAAGTAGAAATCACATGACACAAGAAATCTTAACGCTCAGCACTAGTTGAAAAGAATAAAACATAGCTCATAATCCCTGGTTTGTTTGGTTGTTTTTTTTTTTTATTTTCAGCACAGCAGTGCTTCTATTTTGATACAGTTCTGGCTGTCAAAAAGTGATCTGACTGGGATCAAAACTCAAAAGCATGGTGTACCAGCACTTCAGAGATCAGAGCCACCGTCAGTGGGATTTTGCTACCAGCTATTAGAGATGGCAAAATGGAGAGAAGCAAAGGAGTGAAAGCTGAAATCAATATGAGATTTGCCACTGACTTCAAAAGAAGAAGCAGTGTGAAATACACAACCAAGGAGAGAACAGTCAGAGGAGTATTTAGAAAGAAGAGAAAAGAAAGGAACAAAGCAAAAAATTTAGGGAGTGAGGAAAATTATTTGAGAAAAGGCAAAAATGCAACAGGTTAGAAAACAGGGAGAAATTCTGATCTCAGAAAATTAGTTTTTTATATCCCATCTTTATTTTAGAAGTGAGAGTGAAAAGACAGCTCCTAAAGCCAATTAAACAAGTGACTGTGTGTGTACACACACATGCATGCATATGTATGAATTACAGGAATATTTGTGTACATGCTCATTATTTCATTAGATTTAAATTCCAGAGAAACAAAGACTCTCTGGATGCTGAGGTAAGGCTGCAACCATATTTAACACAAAGAGAACTTGTAGAAATTTTGAGAGATTTTGGGCAATTTCACCAGTGCTCTCAGGCTGGAGGCTTTATGGCAGGTCTGTATCCTACTGTTCCCTCCTTCAATCAGTCTGCCCTGTTTCCAAGCCTTACATGCATGTCTTGCAGCACGAATTGCGCTACGAAATAACAGGGAAAACAAGTAACAAGGAAAACAGTATCTGGATCTGTTTTGGAAAAATAATTTCATCCAGCTGAAAGCTTCTCTTAGGACTCTAATCTGAATTTGTTGGTTCAGATTTCTCTATATATTCAATGGAGAAGGAAAGTTTTCTCCAGAGACAGATTTGGCAACATGTATTTTAGAATTGTGGCATTCTTTACTCTAGATTTTTTTTCCCTCCTCATGGGAGGATTCTTATTCTTCATTGATGATCTAGTAATCCTTAATGACTCATTTAGAATAAACAATTTGCTTTTAAGATTACAGACAGATGACTGACTCTCTCATAATATTTATCAATTCCAATGGTATACTAAAATTATGTATAATTAGTGAAAGCCCAGTTAAAGACTATATCACTTGAAATTAGACAGTATTTCAAACCTGAGCAAATTCATTTATATTAATGATACATGGTTTAAAATCCACTCATTTAATTCTTGCAACTGAGATGAACAAACACAATATAATAAAAATATACATATAATGACATATTGAAGCATTTTTAAATTAAGAAACTACTCATCCTAAATAAATAGATTACATTAGTAAATGAAATAAGATTAATAAATTTTTCTGATTTGACAAGTCTTGTGCATCACCTAAGTGACCTTAATATTCAATAAGGACAGTATTCCATTGAAAAAATACCCATATGAATGTGTGGGGTTTTTTTATGTGTGCATGTATTGTTTTATTTCCTTTGTGCATTATTTATTATCTGAAAAGTAAGATAAAGTGGCTCCGAAGAAAGTCATCATAAAGTGTCAACACACCAGGTAACAAATCAATGGTTCTTTAAATGACTGTGCTTTCTGGAGGAAAATATATTTCAGTTTGGGGCCCTAAATTCATTACGCCTCAGTGCATACTGAGTGAAAAACACTATCCCTGTCATTAATGTGTTTATAAAAGGGTCTTGTCTTCAACACCAAAGAGTCAGTTTCCTTGCTTGCTATTTTATGTTTTCTTTGATGTATTGTTTGACATTAAAAGCTAATGCACACAGTCATTTTCAAAGACATCTAATTGATTTTAAAATTTAGGTAATTTTTTAAACAGGAATTAGCTTAACTACATTATTAGCTTTTAAGAATTATTGCAATACCTCTGTGAGAAATTTAGATTCAATAAAAAATATATTTTGAAAATTCTTCAAGCTTCATAGTTTTAAAAAAATCAATTTTAATGATTTAGTTTTTCCATAGTTGTGATCCGTATCTGAAATTTTCAAGCCTTGCTGAGTTTTTGTGTTTCTTTTATTTTTATTTGCTAAATATTTCTTCATAAAGGAAAAAAACTGAGACAATTTAACTAATTTAAGCCACATAATACAAAAATAAGCAAACAAACCCAGGTCTGAATTCAGCAGATTTTTAGAATACCATAAGCCTGTTTTATTGGTCTTCTCTACTGGTATGACAAAGAAGTATCATGAGAGAAGTTTATAATCTATAGAAATTTTATTTCCAAAGATTATGTTAGCTGCATAAGAATACCAAAGTCATAATGAAATACAAAACATTATAAAACTGCTAATAGATATAAATTTCTGGCTTTTTTTGTCATACATCAAGCTACCCTGCTTCACATTTTCATCAGTGTATCTCCCTAATCATAATGGGAACAAGAGTAAAGTTTTTTGCGGGCAACATTAAGGTAAGGAAAGCTCTTACAGGTGGAGATTGTCTCTTCCATACAGGACATAGAGAAACAAGCAGAGGAACTATAATTGTTCTGCTTCCCTAAGTCACTGTAGGCCAGCACTAGCTGTCTTGAAGCAGGGTAGCTCCTTTGCAATTACCTTCCCCCAGGTGTTGTGCGTTGGGGTACTCATCTGACACTCATCAGTGCTAACTAAAATAACTTTGCTCACCCACCTATCCTGTTTACACTGCTGAAACTTTTTTATGGTTGAGAAGCAGAGCGTAGGCACATTCTTCAGTGAATGATTAAGCAAAGAAGTAACACAAAGCACTCACTGCTCACGAAATTAATGAACTTACTTCAGGTAACTTAATGAAATTTACTTGTATTTTTTCTCATTCAGTTCAACTCAAAATCCAAATGTTGATTAGCATGAGCTTATGGTATTATTAGTTGGGCTTCCAGTTACTAGGTAAAGAACTAAAATAAGTTTTTTGTTACTCTAATTTTTAGTCTAGACTTTTTAGACTGTCAGTGCAAATAATTTTTTGGTGGGGGGGCAAAATTTACAAAGAGAGCTTGGGTTTTCCTGGAAATATATTTGAATTGAAAGATATGTATTTATTTCTGGGGAGAAAACATTTATATTGTTTTTCCTTTCTAATTTACTAGAAATACTTGTCCCCTCAGCTAAAAAAATAATAATTGTACTACTAATAAAACTCTTTCACTAAGTTGTCATTATTTTAGGGATGCATTTCGCTATCCACTAGTGAACAGCAATGTTTAGAATGTTCTTATACACCTCTTAGGTGGTATCCATTTAATAACTTTAATTATAATATCTCATGTAATGGAGTATATCATTGCAGAGGTGAATTTTGTGTCAACATAAAGCTTCTCTGCCCTATACCCCTACATATATTTAAAGGGTTTGTTAGATATGATGTTTCCATAACTTTGCTGAAAAACTCTCAATCCCTGTTTGCTTGAATTCTGACATAGTTGTATTTCTTTCCTCTCTCTGTGAATAAGGAAACAGAATTAAAATGCATTAATATTCTGAAAATCTTTGATCTGGGAGCTGCAAAGACTATTACAGAGGTCAAAGAAAGGGAAGGCTATGTTCTTAGGTCAACGAGAGAGAAAAATAACTGGCAGAGATTGACTTCTTTTTCCTTTTACTGAAGACAATAATTTCTTACTAAGTTTGAAGATATAAGAATTTCATACCTGTCTTCTTATAAACCTCTTTTTACATTTTCAGCTGAGTCCCTGGAGAATTCATCTTCAGTAAGAATTTTTCAGGATAGAGGACAGTATTTCTTTCAATTTCTGCTCCCGTCAGCTACAGGCAATAATATCACTAGGTGAAGAGATGAGATCTTCTGCATTCAGAACACTTCCTGATAAAGCCAGGTAAGACGTGGGAGGAAAATGCATTGCTCTAAGTTAAAGGAAAAAGTACTGAACCTCAAGTGACATCTGGAGCTGAACAGGTGATAGCAGTTTCCAAGTAGGAAGAGTGTATAAAATCAGGAAACCCAGGGGAGGGCCACTGATCCTAAAAATTAAAAGCAAGTACAGGAGAGCAGGACTGGAGTGGTCTGGTCAGAGTTGCTCTCTTATTTGAGGACTCTTTGGACAGATCAAGCACATTTTTAACATCTTTAAAACTAATATTCTGCTAACTTAAATGAAAACATGGATAGCTACAAAAGGGATGAAAGGGCAGTGGTAACTTGGCTTTCCCACAGAACATAACAGGCATATTTTTGATATTTGAATCACTGAAGAAGGTTATGCCTTTTTTGCAGATTTTGTGGTAGCAAAGAGTGCAGATATTCAGACAGTTAATTCACTTACCCTAATGGCATAGGAAACTGGAGAAAACCAAAACTTTCTTCAGCAGACCATCATAGCCACAGCAGGCAAAGACAGAGGAAGCAGGGCTAAATGGAGCTGAAATTTCTTCAAAGTCTCTCAGTTAAACTACAGAATATGAGTTTGCATGCACGTGGCTTGAACAATAGGTAGAGCTACAACCCATTTGTAAAGAGGTATTTTCATGAAGGATTAGTTAATTTACATGCAAGGGCTGTTCTCAGGGTACACAAATACATTGAACAGGAACTATGAGGGCAGCATATAAAGCCCAAACCAAACAAAATAATGGGATTCTTAGGGAAAAAAAGAAAAAAAAAAAAATGTGGAAACTGCAACCAGAATACAGAAGCACAGAAGTCAAAATACAGAATTGCAACTTACAGGATGTGGGATTTCCAGACAAAATCCTGGTAACCATAGGGAGGTAGTAGGAACAAGACATGAGATAAAAAATAAAAAAAATAAAATAAAAAAAAATCAAAAGAAAAAAAAGGATTCTTTTATACAGCTTCACTGGAGGAATAATAAATTAGTTATGTCAGTAATAACACCAGTAATACTATAGCTTCCATTAATTTTATTTTGTTGTATTGGGTAAGAAAATATAGGGATATAATTTTTAGCAAAAACAAAGTAATAGGAGATGTATATACTTCATATATAGTGCAGGTGGAATAAAAAATTCCCCATGTAGAATTCGATAGTGGTTGAAAGTATACAATTCCTGTTTAAAGGAGAACCATCAAGAAAATAGCAAACAAAAAACCTTCTGAACAGGAGGACAGTGCAAGATTTGGATTGGATTGCACTGTGATATTGGACTGTCCACAGTGTGAAGGTAAGATGGAGTGTCTACTAATTTTACAGAACATAAGGATATTTTAGTGAGGTGATTACCTAGAAGACAAACACAGTTGTGGACTGAATTCTATTAGCCCAGGTGGAAGATGGAGGAAGTGAGCCTACAAAAAGATTGAACACATTAACACAGACTCTGAAAGTAGCACAGACTGAATGAAAAGTCAAATTGTGATAAGAAAGCCTTCCAATAAAGGAAATACCTTCTTTGATCAAAAAACCACTTAACAGGACGCTGAAGGAAGTCACAGTCTATTAGAACTGACTGAAGACATGCTGACCAGTTTATTCAGGGAAGGGTGTTCACTGTGATGACAACAATGATTTTAGTTGTGTTTGGATAAATATCCTTTCCCTTCATAGTAGTAGTTTTCCACATGAAAGAGACAATTGGAGCCTGAATGAAAAGATAAGAAAAAACTATTGAACTATTGAATTTCCATTGTTCTTTACAATGTGTGCTTTCAATGACTCTTTTTTTGTTTGGTGTTACAAATAATTCAAGCATGCTGTCTTCTACGAGAAATCACAGTAATTTTCACTTGAAATAAAGACTCATTTTACAAAAAATTTAATAGTGCCACTTGTTAGAATTACCTGGCACGTCTAATTAGAAGCCTGCTTTCTAGAAAATAGCCAATGTTCTCCTGACAAATACAGTTTGGGTGGTAGAGTATTTCCCTTTGGTTGAGACGTAGGTGTAGATACACTTAAGAAAACAGAGAACAACACAAAGAGAAAATATGAGTCCATGTTAGAAGCCAACTACCATCCTGGGAAACTGACGGTCTGCTAAACATTTCAACACAGTGATAAACATGAAAATTAAACTGATGTCATACATAAATGCATACAAAGTGATATGTTTCAATCCAATTCAAATATGAGTTCAAAGCTGAAAGTATGTTGTATTAATTGCATGATGTAAAAAGATACTTGCCACTAAATCTGCAACTTCAGATTCTTGATGCCTTGAATTAATTTCCAAGATAAGTATTCAAACTTTTAAACTAGGTTATCACTGCTCCCATTTACATTATTTTATAGTACACTACATGCTGTATTAAATAAACTATAATATTAAGAACAATTACATCTAATAAATATATGCTATATATTAAATATATATGCATATAGTATGGCATATTTAGTATTATGGAAGTATGTTCATTAACAGTTGTCAGTCATTCAAATGATGCAGTGATAAATATGGCAGAGGAGTCCATGAAGAGATTGATTCTCCATTCAGGTTTTGATTGATACTGTGCAATAAATGAGGCCAAATCATACACAAGGAAAAATGATGCTTTAGGTGAAAATCCACCTAAGATCTCTTCTAAAAGGGCATATTGAATTTGTATCAACATATGGGATGGAATGTATGGGACAGTGGGGTGGAATTAACTTTCTTCCTAGCAGCCTGTATTGTGCTGCACTTCAGATTTATGAATAAAACACTTCAGGTAACACACCAGTGTTTTGGCTATGACTGACAGCTCTTGCACAGTGTAAAGGGTTTCTCTTTTTTCTGCTCTGCCCCCACAACAAGTTTGCTAGAGGTGGACAAGAAGTTTGGAAGGGACAAAACTGGGACAGCTGACCCAAACTGTCTAAAAAATCAAGGAAGGAAGGATGTCATGGTTATGGCATTTGTCTTCCTAAGTAATCACTATGTGTGGTGAGGCCCTGCTTCCCAGTAGGCATCAAAACATCTACCTGCAAATGGAAAACAGTGAATAAATTCCTTATTTTGCTTTGCTTATGCACAGGACTTTTGATTCACCTATTAAATTTCCTTTATCTTGATCCACATCTACTCATCTTCATTCCACTTTTTTCTCATCCCATGAGAAAGGAGGGTGAACAAAGGGCTGTGTGGATGCTTGGCTGCTGGCCAGGTTTAGCCCAGAGGAAATCACACATTCTACACAATAAGCAAAAGAAGATTGATACTGATGCCTGTGTAACATGAAAAAAAATTCTTTACAGTCAATACATGAATTGAAAAATATGTCTGAAATGAGGACTGAATCAGAGATTTACAGTCTAACAATGGAGTGCTTTCCCTTCACAGTTTTCAAACCCAAAAGGGTTAAAAATAGCAGTTGATCAAGTCAGTGCAAAGCCTACTGTTTGCCAAATGAATGATACAAAAACTGCAATGATTGGATCATACTGTGAATATTTTGAATAATGTGGATAATAAGAGTGTCATTGATATCAGTAATTCAGGCAAGATTTTTGTAGAGACAGCGGTAAATGTTAAACAAAACTGAGTGTCAGCATAACTAAAATAAATAAAAACCACTTTTCTAAATTTTCAGTGATTGTTAGAGCACTAGCTAAAGTGTTCAAAGAATGAATGCTGAGTGCTGAAAAGAGAGACACATGAAAAGAAGATAAGCAGAAAAAAATCTCAGACTTTACAGACTTATTACAGGCAAAGAATATGTCAATTTCCTGAGGAAAAAAGGAACATAGTAAAGACACAGTTTTCAGAAGTAGCAAGGGAAATAAATTCCTCACAAGTTAAAAAAAATGTTTATCACCTGGCTATATTATAATGAAGGGGAGAAAAACCAAAGTAGTAGAGAATGTGAAAAAAAAAAGAGCATATGAAAACCTTGAAGTCCCCAGCTGCACATTCTTAGGAAATTTTTCTCTCTCAAAGTAGATGCTAAAGCAGGAACTTACTGAAGTGTATGAAAGTACAGTACTCAAGGCAGGAAGGAAGGTACTGTGAAGGAAGTTGAAAAGGAGTCTGGTTCATTCCAACAGGCAATAGAAAATAGAAAGGGAACACTCTCCAAATTCAGTAAGTGAATCAGGAAATATGACACGTCCATAGGGACAGACATCTAAAACTTTTTGCTATGCTTTTTGGATAAGTAAGAATGTGCACATGTACTAGAAGATGAGGCCCATACCTTGAACAGTCTTTAAAGAAATCTTAATCACAACTACACAGCTGAGTATATTGGCCCAGCCTTTGCCTATACTAAACTTCCAGAATCCCAGTCAGGGCTGGCTTCAAGCCATAGTAATTATATCAGTATAGAATTATGTCTGAATGAATGAATGTTTATTGTTTTCACTAAACATTTTACAACCAGCTAATTTAGTGGGCATAAATCTAAGTAGTTTCAGGGAATTACAGGGTTTGATATATAACCATTATCATCTGGCATATTAGTGGAAAGCAGTTCAAAATGTTTAAAATACGTTGTAACATTAAACTGTTGAAGGAACAGAAGCACTTTTAAGCCACACAGTTTGAATCGATTTTTCCTTTATTATGCAGGGACATTTAATATGTAATCCTGATCACATAAAGGCAAAATCAAAGGTTAACTTTGATTCTGGAAATTGCTGGGACAGAAGCTTTGCAAGGAGTATGATGTAGATTTCATTGTGTCTTTTCTTTGTACAGGATGTATATAAAGATTACTAGTCTCAAATCTTAAATGTTTTGGTGGTCTGAGAGAAGTCAGTTGTGTAAAATATTATTATCTTTCCTACACTACAATCCTCACAGGATGGTTTAAGTTTTTTCCTGGAGTATCACCATATAAATTTTCTGGGCAAGTCAAAGCACATGTCATTTACAATTACATTATATGATATACGAATGACGTAATATAAGCTTGCACTATTCAAGTAATGTTAGGTGTAGCTCCTAATGAATTTAAGAAGATATTTTTATCTGGTAAAACACAAAACTATAAGGAATGGTGAAGTATTTCTATTTTAATGAATAGCAGAAAAATGACAGTATGTATGTTGGTGAAAGAAAAATAATAGCAATAATTATGTTTATTTGCACTTTTCCTTTATCATACATTGCTATTCCTCTTGAGAAAAAATGGGGAGGATATATACCGAGTGTCCATATTTCCAGAAGTGATAAATAGAAAGATATTAATTCCCTGAACACCAAGCTGTTGGAGACTGGAAAGATATTAGGAGTATATGTTGCTAAATCTTCACTCATGTGTTCCTATGCTTTCTTCAGCATCTTAAAATACTGGTCTAAGTACTTTTGTATAAGCCTTCCAGGATTTTTGACCTTTTCCTGAAGCATACTTACAAAAATAGGGTAGAAGTCACAGAACTATGACTTACAGTTTAGGTTAGATGTTAGTATAGACAGTCCTCCTAAGTTCTCTTGTGTTTTCTAAATTAATAACTGGGAGGAAAAAAACCCCACAAGAACAACAAAAGATGCAATTTGCCAAAGGTCACTATCAAAGCTAGGAGCAGAATATAATTTTCACAGAGTGCAAAGTAATCTTTAGTAATATCAACACAGTTCCTTCTATCACATAGTAATACTAACAAGTTAATGTCCTACATTAACACATACAAAACCCAAGTTGTAATAATATTTGCATGTACAAAACGTCTTAAGTAATCCATGAGAGTCCATCTAATTAGACACTAAATTACCATGAGAAGTTTCAAGTAATTATCAGTTTTGCTGTTTCTGGGGAAAACTCTCATCTGAGTCTCATCTGATGTTATAAACTTGATTGCACTGTCTTCACTGGAATTAACACTAATAGACACCAGAGAGATTCTCAGGTCTCAGGTTATGAAAATATTTAAGTACTTCCTTAATTTTAAGCAAATGAATAACCCTTTTGACTTTGCTATATCGTACCTCTACAGGACTTGAGATTGTTGCCATGATGGATATTAATGTCTTCCTGCACTGGCAATCAGAAAACTTTGTCATTAATGTTAAGAGATATTATAAGTGACTAGTCCAACTTGGTGCTTGTTGGAAAGCATCCTGAGGGATGTGGGTCAGGCAAAGAACAACTCAGGAATTTTAGGAAAGAAAATTTTAATGTATTCAAAGAACTAGTTAATAGGAAAGTGCCCTCAGGGACAAGGAGCAGAACAGAGACAGCAGATTAAGGACACGTTTCACAGAGAACAACAGCTCTAAAACCCAAGATGTAAGAAATAAGGAAAGGAAGAGACCAGCACTACTGAGTCAAGACCTGCTGGTCAAACTAAAGGCTAGGAAGGAAATGCACAGGCAGTGGAAGCAGGGCCAGGTAACCTGGAAAGAGTAGAGGGACACTGCCCGGTTGTGTAGGGATGGGTTCAGGAAGGCCAAAGCACATCTGGAGCTGAACTTGGCAAGCGATGCAAAGAATAATAATGACTTCTGCAGATATGTCAGCCAGAAAAGGAAGGTCAAAGAAAATTGACAAAATTGGCAACAGTGCAAGAAAAGAAGACTGACATACCTCTGCTTCAGCCTTTGATGGCAACTTTTCTTCCTGCACCACTTGAGTGATGGGCTGTAAGGTAGGCACTGTTGGGAGCAAAGTCCTTCCCACTTTAAGAGAAGATCAGGTCTGTAACTACCTGAGGAACCTGAATGTACACAAGTCTATGAGACCTTAGGAAACAGATTCCAAGAGTCCTGAGGGATTGGGTGATGGAGTTGCCAAGCCACTTTGAAAAGTCATGGCAGTCAGATAAAAACCCTGGTGCTTGGAAAAAGGAAGACATTGCACCCATTTTTAGAACAGGTTGAAAGGAGGACCCTGGTAACCTGTCAGCCTCACCTCTGTGCCTGGGAAGATCATGGAAGAATATGCTAAGGCATAATGGAGGACAGGGAGGTGGTTCAAGACAGCCAGCACAGCCCCACCAAGGTCAAATTTTGCCAGAACAACCTATTCACCTTCTATGATGGAGGGACTAAATCAGTGGACAAGGGAAAAGCTGCAGATGTCATGTGTCTGGACTTCTGTAAGGTCTTCATGGTGCCCCACCATATCTTTCTAAATTGGACAGAGATTAACTTGATGGGCAGACTTTTCAGTGGACGAGGAATTGGTTGTGTGGAAACATTCAGCGGGTAGTGGTCAATGGCTTGGAGTCTTGATGAACATCAGTGATAAGAGGTGCCCCTCAGAGGTCCATACTGGGACCTGTACTGCTCATTATCTTCATCAATGTCATAGTGGGATCAAGTGTATACTCAGAAAGTTTGCGGAAGACACCCAGTTCTGTCCCTCTACTCTCTCCTGGTAAAACCCCAGCTGGAGTACCACATCCAGCTCTGGAGTCCTCAGCACAGAAAAGATGGACCTGTTGGAGCAGGCCCAGAGGAGGACAACAAAAATGATTAGAGGAATGGAACACCTCTCTTAAAGGAAAGGCTAAGAGAATTGGAATTGTTCAGCCTGAAGAGGAGAAGGCACTCCTAAGAGTGACCTAATTGTGGCCAATACATAAAGAGGGCTTGTAAAAAAGTTGGGTACAAACTTATTAGTAGGAACTGTAGTGATAGGAAAAAGAGGAATGCCTTTAAACTAAAAGAAAATAGATTTATACTAGATAGACCTTTTTACAGTGAGGTTGGTGAAACAGGTTACCCAGAGAGGTGGTGGATGCCTCATCTCTGGAAGCATTCACAGTCAGGTTGGATGGGGCTCTGAGCAACCTGACCTAGTTGGAGATGTGCCTCCTCACTGCAGAAGGAGTTGAAGCAGATGATCTTTAAAGGTACCTTAAACACAAACTATTCTATGTTTCTATGAATTATTGTCCCAATGATACTTAGTTTATACTGTACACTCTAAAATACTTACAGTCAAGATTTACTGCAGTGCAGTATGATAATTATGAGTCAAAGATGTTAGAATCCACAAAGAAAAAGACTATGTTTATAGTGATGAAGAACATGGGATCAGTAACTAAGGAGATAGTAAAGAGTGATAGTGCAGCACTCAGCCTAAGTGAGAGACGAGTAACAAAGAAAATGTTTGTAATACAGTGCCAGAGCTCAAGCAAGGAAACAGAAGAATCTGAACTACAAGTTCAGATACAAATTTGGATATAACCAAGCATCAGAAATCTACAGCTGGAAAAGATAAATGAACAAGCATTAGAAAATACAAATCGTTCAGGTAAGCTTCAGATTGTATTATTATAAAAATGCATGTCAATAATATGCATATGAAGTATGAGAACTTCATTCTGGAGGTAAGCAGTCATCTGAATTGGTTTGCTGAAGCCACTATCCAATGTCACCTTAAAAAAAAAAAA
>VZSE01013392.1:377150-406483 GCA_013398275.1 Promerops cafer
CTTAGGAAACAGATTCCAAGAGTCCTGAGGGATTGGGTGATGGAGTTGCCAAGCCACTTTGAAAAGTCATGGCAGTCAGATAAAAACCCTGGTGCTTGGAAAAAGGAAGACATTGCACCCATTTTTAGAACAGGTTGAAAGGAGGACCCTGGTAACCTGTCAGCCTCACCTCTGTGCCTGGGAAGATCATGGAAGAATATGCTAAGGCATAATGGAGGACAGGGAGGTGGTTCAAGACAGCCAGCACAGCCCCACCAAGGTCAAATTTTGCCAGAACAACCTATTCACCTTCTATGATGGAGGGACTAAATCAGTGGACAAGGGAAAAGCTGCAGATGTCATGTGTCTGGACTTCTGTAAGGTCTTCATGGTGCCCCACCATATCTTTCTAAATTGGACAGAGATTAACTTGATGGGCAGACTTTTCAGTGGACGAGGAATTGGTTGTGTGGAAACATTCAGCGGGTAGTGGTCAATGGCTTGGAGTCTTGATGAACATCAGTGATAAGAGGTGCCCCTCAGAGGTCCATACTGGGACCTGTACTGCTCATTATCTTCATCAATGTCATAGTGGGATCAAGTGTATACTCAGAAAGTTTGCGGAAGACACCCAGTTCTGTCCCTCTACTCTCTCCTGGTAAAACCCCAGCTGGAGTACCACATCCAGCTCTGGAGTCCTCAGCACAGAAAAGATGGACCTGTTGGAGCAGGCCCAGAGGAGGACAACAAAAATGATTAGAGGAATGGAACACCTCTCTTAAAGGAAAGGCTAAGAGAATTGGAATTGTTCAGCCTGAAGAGGAGAAGGCACTCCTAAGAGTGACCTAATTGTGGCCAATACATAAAGAGGGCTTGTAAAAAAGTTGGGTACAAACTTATTAGTAGGAACTGTAGTGATAGGAAAAAGAGGAATGCCTTTAAACTAAAAGAAAATAGATTTATACTAGATAGACCTTTTTACAGTGAGGTTGGTGAAACAGGTTACCCAGAGAGGTGGTGGATGCCTCATCTCTGGAAGCATTCACAGTCAGGTTGGATGGGGCTCTGAGCAACCTGACCTAGTTGGAGATGTGCCTCCTCACTGCAGAAGGAGTTGAAGCAGATGATCTTTAAAGGTACCTTAAACACAAACTATTCTATGTTTCTATGAATTATTGTCCCAATGATACTTAGTTTATACTGTACACTCTAAAATACTTACAGTCAAGATTTACTGCAGTGCAGTATGATAATTATGAGTCAAAGATGTTAGAATCCACAAAGAAAAAGACTATGTTTATAGTGATGAAGAACATGGGATCAGTAACTAAGGAGATAGTAAAGAGTGATAGTGCAGCACTCAGCCTAAGTGAGAGACGAGTAACAAAGAAAATGTTTGTAATACAGTGCCAGAGCTCAAGCAAGGAAACAGAAGAATCTGAACTACAAGTTCAGATACAAATTTGGATATAACCAAGCATCAGAAATCTACAGCTGGAAAAGATAAATGAACAAGCATTAGAAAATACAAATTGTTCAGGTAAGCTTCAGATTGTATTATTATAAAAATGCATGTCAATAATATGCATATGAAGTATGAGAACTTCATTCTGGAGGTAAGCAGTCATCTGAATTGGTTTGCTGAAGCCACTATCCAATGTCACCTTAAAAAAAAAAAATCTGCACAGCCCCTGCACTTAAGCTACTAGAAAAATGGTACTGAGAATAAGCAGAGAGTGTACAGGAAAGTGGAAAAGTCATTGTTAAAACTTTCAAAAATTTCATCAGGTTTGTGAATCAATTTAATTCTAAGATCACACATGATAATTGATGCAGACTGAACTTTTACAAATTCTCAAATACATTTAAAGCAGAAGCCCTAAGTGTCTAAGTCTTAGAATCATGAATAATTTTAAGGATTATGTGTAATTTTAGTCTTGTATGTGCTCAGTTATCACTATATACCTTAGGAGTTGGATGTTACAGTGACATAATTTAAACTGCAAGAGGTAAAAACACCAGAAACTAAGCACCAATATTAAAACATCTAAATGTCTTGAGAGCACTCATTCGAAACACTGAATGCATCAATATGTGAAATATTTTCCCCTATGGTATGCAATTGTAAGAATCAGCTTGGATGTTACTTTTACTGCAGATTGAAGGTTTTGACAGCGGTGAATGTCATCAGTTATGTCAACTAGCCATGATTTGTGCATATAATTATTTTCACAGAAAAATTTTTAAAAATTCACAGTCACTACTGAAAATGTTATAGGATTAATGTCTATTTGTGATAGAATACATGTAAAGACAGTTGTGACATAATGGCTTAGCTTATATGAATAGATTGAATTTCATCAATAAAATGAAAATCTAGTATACCCATGACCTAAATCTGCAAATAAGGCATGTTTCAGGACTAATAATATACCTGCTAATCTTACCTTAAAAAGGTGGAAGTACTGCATTTTTTATTATCATATTTTTAATCAGGAGCTGTTAACTGTGGGTATAAAAGTATATTTATCAACAGAAATTTATCAGACAATGTTAAAGCAAATTCCCTTTTTTCATCTGCCAGACTTATATTTTTTAAGAAGAAACTTTTTCAAAATGAACTTAAAATACACTAAAAAATGAAAACCTATTTTTTAGGATAATGCATAAGCTGTTTTGTATCTGCACTGCTTAGCTAAAGAAAAGAAGTTTGGATTGATGCCTCAGTTTTCATTAATTTTCTTCAATATAAATTCCTATGAAAGAGAAATTTGAAGATTAAAGCAAGAACTCAGCAACCTGAAATACATAAAGAGATTGTGTTTTCCATTAACAGGTTGCTTCTGTATCCATGCACATACAAGAATAAGCAGTATTGCTTTCTAAATCAGCAGGTCTTAAAAATATAATTTGAGAAAATAAATAAATAATGCTTCCTCAAGCCAGAATATATATTGCTCAGTATTCTTAGAAATTCACCAACCATCTGTGGTCTAATTTTTGTTGACCTCAATACATTATGGATGACAATGCTAGATAAATATTTTTGTTAAGAAATCCATAAGAAAATGCCTTGGGATTTAGCTGCATAGCTCACAAATCTCTTCACGGGCTGTTGGGTTTTTTATCTGTTGGTTTTTAATTTGCTTTTATTACACATTTATGCATATTTTAAAACCAGATACTAATACAAATAGGAAATTAAATATATAAGATGCTATCTTTGCTTTTTCCTACAGCTCTAAGATAACGTGCAGTCTGTTCCATTTTCTATCAACCATTCAGTTTTTTTTTCTATAATGAAAAATTAATCCTGGTGAAATGTTAAAGAACTCACTTTGTTCTTCTCGCTGCCATAATCCTTTTAAGAATATTGGGATAGATGAGATTTCTTATCATTAAATTTCATTGATAAAAGGTGGGTTTTGCTCACCACAAGGTAATTCAGTCAATTATTTATAACCTTTGCTCATATACTTCCACCTGTCTCATGCCTCTACAGAAGTTTATCTTGATTATTAGACAGAAAGAAGCCTTAAAGGAAATAATGAACTCTTGTTTTGTCTTTAGATTTTTCTAAACTCTATTATATGCAGAATGTGTTTTGCAGTGGCATTGGAGTTTGGGAGGTTTTGGAGTTTTTTTACTGTATGCACATACTAACTCTTGCATAATTTTTACCTGGTCTTCTTGTGGATTTCATAGATTTATCCCTACAGGCATTTATCCTGATTCAATTTCATGAGGTCCCTGGCAGCCCATTCCTCCAGCCTGTCGCTGTCCATCTGGATAGCAGTCATTATCCCAATCATTTTAACTCATTACTCTATTTGGAGTTGTCTGCAAACTTGATAATCAAGCACTTCATCACCTCCTTCAGATCATTAAAAAATATGCACGTCCCACTATAGACTCCTAGAATACTTGCCTTGCTACTGCTCCTGAGATAGACCGTGACATTTTAATCACTACATTTTATGGCCAGTCTTCCAACCTGTTCTGAACACCATTTAGTCATTCTCCAATCTAGACCATATAAGGCTAATTTTTATACAAGAGGAGCCAAGGTGACTGTTAAGACTGTTACATGAACAAGCTGGAATTAAATGTTTTGAAACAGTGACTTCTATAGTGGGTAGACCTTCGCTCGATACCAGGTGCCCACCAAATCACTCTACCATTCCTCTTCCAAGCTGGACTGGGGGAAGAACATAAAATGGAAAACAACTCATAGGCTGAGATAAAGCAGGTTACTGAGACAAAAGAAAAAGTTAGTGCATGCATAAGCAAAGAGAAAAGAAAGTTTAATCTCTACTTCCCATCATTGAGCAATATTCATCCACTTCCCGAGAAGCAGGGCTTCAGCACACGTAGTGATTGGTCCAGAAGGCAACCATTCCAAATAACAAATGCCCACTCCCTTCCCCCACCATTCCACCTCCTTTTCTTAGATTTATATCTGAACCAGTGTCACATGGTATGGAATATCCCTTTGGTTAATTTGGGTCAGCTGGCCTGGTTGTGTCCCCTCCCAGGATCTTGCTCATTCCCAGCCCTCTGATGGGGGGGAGATGTTGAGAGACAGTGCTGAGGCTGTGCCAGCCCTGCCCAGCAGTACCCAAATCCCTGCTGTGTCACCAACACCTTTCCAGCTACCAATGCACAGCACAGCACTGCGAGGGCTGCCATGGGAAATTAACTTAATCTCAGCTAGACCAAATACAACTCCAAATGAAGTTCTGTCAGATTTTTTGTTTGGTTAGAGAAAAAGGAAGAGTATAAAACTGGTAAATTGATATCATCCAATTACAAAGTGTGTACAGTTAATAATGCACTAAAATCATAGTCTCCTTAACAATGTTACATTGACTTTCACAACATTAAAGTTAAGGTGCATTTATAAATTCAAATTTCTGTGTTTGGGACGATTGGTCTTTATACATACTCTAAAAATATGACTATTTCATACATTGGATTATTCATTCTCCCAAGAGTCTTCAAGATACTGAACACTCTGGCCTTCATCCAACAAAGCACTTAATCACATAATTTTCTATTCATTTCAGTCTTATGTTTTGGAGGCCTGAATTTAAGCTTTAGTGCTTGCTTGGACTTGAGTCAAATTGTTCAACAGCAAGCAGGAATGATCCTGCATTAAGTTGTTGAAGAGAAAAAAACATAGTGATATTGGAACATAAATTATAAAGTTAAGCAAAATATGTTTTCTGTAAGAGACATGAAACAGGCAGATCAGTAAAAAAAAATGTATTTCAACTGGTTCAAAGAAAAAATTATATTCAAATAATTTATCTCTTGTTACTTGTAAAGATTATATCTAAAGAAGAAATACTATCTCTTAGGTTTCAGTTTTTCCAGTTTCCTTGATATTACGTTAGTAGCTCTTTCTTTCCCTGGGAAGGTTTTGTATCTCACTTTAAAAGACTCAATATATGATAATGAAAATTCTGTTGCAGTTGTGCATCATTAAGTACAAGCTTGTGCAATTTAAAATTGAAAACTTTGAAGAACTCAAGTATATAATTGCTATTTCTCTGACATATATATATGTTTTTACTTAACATAATGTTGAAACACAAGTTTCCCCCATTAACATGCAAATACATATATATACATATATATATATATATGGTCGTATAACCTGTACTGAGAGAGAACACATGAAGAAAGATGAAACTATATGATTGCACCTACAAGTCCTTAACAAATTCACTAACTTCTTTGTATTTGTGAAATACAAATATACCAATTGTCCTTACTTAGAATCATAGAAACTTGTGGGGGAAAATCAGATCACCAAGTCCAAATGTCAACCTTGCACCACCACCATGTCCTTAAGTGCCACATCCAAAAGTTTTTTGAACACTTCCAGAGATGAAGACTCTACCACTTCTCTGGAAAGGTGGTTCCAGTGATTGACAACAATTTATGCGATGAAATTTTTTCTTATATTCAATCTAAACTTGTTCAAGTACTCCCAGCACCAAGAACCCCACATTTAAATTCTGATGCCAAGATAAACAAGTCAACAGATAATAAACATTAAAAGCTTGGCAGCAATAAATGTATGTTTAGCTTTTCTTTTGAGCTTCCTAATGATGGTGTCATTAGAAACACCTGCTTAGGCCTGCAGATAAGGAGCAGCTGTTTGGGAGAGACCTTCCTTAAGGGATAAGTAAAGTAAGCACAAGATCGTGTCTGATGATTTGCTGAGTCTTAAAACAAAGCTGTCAGTAAGAGACGATGTTAATAAAAATACAGTTCTTTAGCATAACACAGTACACTCAGCACCCTAACTTTATACATTATAACTAAAGAATATAAAAGGTGATCAGACTTTGGTGACAAGAATAAAAAAATCTGGTCTATTCTGGTGAACTGGTGATTAGTGCAAAGATACTGAAGAGACTATGACCAAGTAAGCTCCAAGCTTGATGTACTATTCCACCAAATGATGCCAAGTTCTGCAGAGAGTTCAAACACACGGCCTTTCCAGCTCTAAGGTCATTTTACCAACTGTATTTATCAAGTTTACTTCAAAGGTCTTTCACTACCTGATTGCTTGTTATAGCACTGAAAAGGGCTTCCCACAGACAGTTTTTCGAAATAAGTTACATTTACTAGGAACTGTGAGGTATACACTTCCTAAAATGTAATTATTGGGGAGGACAACATGATGGAAGTAGCATAGTGCAGAAAGTAGTAATTTATTTTATTAGAAGAAATAAGATACAATGTGTGGATTAAATAAGCAAGAGGTTTACATTTAAGTAGCAATCATGTTCTGCCACAAATGTTCCTTATTAGGAGTGTATAGGTATATATATACATATATCTCTATATATAGTGGGGTGTGTGTATAAATATAAATATAAATATAAATATAAATAATATAAATATATTCCAGGGGAAGTTTTTTCAGTAATTTTCTACATAAGTATTTTAAATAAACCACTAAGCATATGCAATTTATTTATTGTCTTTAAAGAAAAGTTTAGCCTCCATTAATGCATAATTCAGTTAATACTGGAAATGGGAGTTAATACTGTAAATGGGAATTTTCAATGAAAGATATAACTGCCATGACCAAAATACTAAGGAAAAATCCATGTTTATGTTGCCTTAGAGAATATATATTATAGAAAAATAAGACTATGAATTTTCTAAACAACTTATGAAGTAGTGTGAAGACAATGTACCATACCACAGGATTTCATTACATCCTACTAATTTCATTTATGTCTTAAATCAGAAATCATCAAATGCTATCAAGAAGTGAAAAAGTCAAGTTTCTTTCCTCATCTATCAATCTGAAAGGAACATCAGCTTCTGGATAATTGCTTTGGTTTTGTTTTCCCAGATGATGTGGTTAAGTCTATTTTATGTCAAAGAAAGCTTAAGGACTTGTTCCTCATACAACAGAGTATTAAAGACACAGAAATTTTTCTTACAGTTCAAAAAGGTTTTTCCCACCATTTTGTCATTTAATTAATTTCCCTCAGTCCTAAACAATTTAGATGTTTTAAATTAGTGTTTTCTAGTAGAAATAAATGTTTCCTAGATTGATCAGGCCAACAAACTCTACTATATTTAAATCCCAGACCTGATTTTCCAGATGCCTATATAACTATTACTTGCATTCATCTTCCCGATTAATTTGACTTCAAAGGGATGAAACATAAAAGTAAAATTAATCAACTGCAGTAATATTTGCCGAATTGGGCCCTTAGAGAACATGTTATTCAGGCCAGAAATGCATGAAACGCTAAAGAGACAATATTGTAAATAATAGTATTTCTCTATGTGATGTATTTTGAGAAAATGTAAACATGAGTTTTCTCAGTCTAGAGGATACTCTGAGATAAAGTGCGTTTCTTGAAAGTCTGTCCTCTTTGCACAGAATATTCAAATTATCAACATGTAACAGTCCTTTCTTCTCTCGGGGTTATTCAATGAAGTGGTGGTATTTCAAACATTATTGACAATTTACATACTTCTAACACAACACCTGGATGGACAGAAGACAGCTAGACAATGAGAAATGTAACTGATTTTGTAAATGTAGAAAATCTATTCTGATTTTTCCATAGCTTGAGTAAACACCTCCTGCTTTAGGATAAACACCTCTTGGTTTAAGGAAAGATGAAATATCCTTCCTGTTCTATCTCCCTATATGATAAATTGGCCCTTTGGTTTCTTTGCTGTTATAACAAGTTTTCATATTGATACTGGAACAATTTTCTTAAAAAATAATTACATTTAATAAAAAGGTTGATCTAAATTATTACTAGGGTTACTATTACTGTTTTTTTGTTGTTGTTTCAGTTTGCCTCTGATAAATAGATTTACACCTCTGTCAGATGTAAAAATTAAGAATTTCATATAGCCTACATTTTTCCAAGTTTTTGACATCATCTACATTTTACACTTAGCATGTTACATTTGCTTTGGTTTTGTTTTATTATTTTTTAAAAAAATATATATTATTGTAATCTTAAGTATATATTTTATTGATTAATGTGTTATCTGAAAGGGTTGCATGAGCTGCCCATCAGGGGGCACTAAGAGAGCAGCCAGCTTCTTATCTCGCCCTACGCAGGGTGTAGCGTCACCTGCGCGGCCATCCTAGTTTCAGATCCCCTTAAGTGTCTTATGCTTGAAGCTACAAATCAATCTTGTAAGCTTTGAGGGTGTGCACAGATCCCTGGAGGTAGCTTTTCAGAGATACAGTCAATGCCTACTTCAGCAACTTGGATTTACAGTAAATTTAAGCCTACAGGCAGCCGGTGCAGAAGTAAACAGAGCAACATAAGCCCGTAGCACACTATAACAATAGCACTAAAATAATTTTGGCTTTTTTTTTAGATATCACTGTATTTTAGAAAAAATGTTTTTGATTAGACCCCTTATTTTTTATTTGTACTTTTCTCAATAATCTCTTTGCTCTTCATGTCTTTCATCTCTTAATCATTCTCAGGTGAATTAAATTGAACTTCACTCAGGCAACACTGGTGAATTTTTCTGAGATCTAAAATAATGTAAACTACATCAGAGTTATCCCATAAGATACCATGTTTACTGGAAGAGATGCTAGATATTATGTCTTCACCCAGCAACATTTATTTGAATTATGGATGTAATTTTAACTCCAAGTATTATAAACCTCTGTTTTATATTTCATAGAGAAAGCCCCATAAAATACAGGTGCTTTAAATCAATAAAAGAAATTTAATGAGAAATAGAACTTTCACATGTATAAAATACTTTACAAGAGGGTTGATTTTATTAATATGTATAATTTGTTAGTTTCATGGCTGGCACTGTTGTTAGAACTCTGCGTGTAATGAATACTGTCTTTGCTCCTATTAAGAAATTATAGTGAAAATAAAAAAACATAAAAAGAAGAGTTTATTAAATAAAACTCTAAGAAGAAAAAAATTTCTGACTTCTGAAACAATTGTAGGAAAGCTTATTTTGAAATGAATATCCATTACTTGTGAGCATGTTTTTTGAAGCTCTGCAAAAAATAATTTTAATTCAGTTTTCAGAATAATACATGTCTTGTTAGATATTGGAAAAAAAAGGAAGTTTGTAACAGACAGACCTAAGAAAACAAATCCCAGAAAAGGCATAGTTTTACAAACAAACTTGAATGCTTTTTGTTTGAAGTAGTAGTAGACTTTTTTCAGATTGCTAGAAACTGGCTTATCATCCACAGGGAAACTGAGTCCATTACGGGACTGTCATAAGAAAAAGATATTTATCATGTGATCTTCCCTTTTGAAACTATGATAGGGAACACAGTGTCTGAATCTCTTCACTTGCCTAAAGACATGCACAACTTGATTGTTCATTATTTTCAATCACCTTTTTTCCTGGCTGTAGTCTTAGATGTAAATGAGAACACTGCAGTTAAAATTGTTGTTGATATAAAAATTCCTAATAAGAAAAATTGAATCCATATTATATTTCTAATAATAAATTTTGCTTGCTTGTTTTTTCTCCTATTTTTTTTCTTCGAATGCATTATTAAGATTATTAAAATGCATATTGCCAAGAAGTATTCACTATCAAAAAGAAACTGGGGTTGATCCTTCTTTTTTAACATTCATGTGTATGAAAAGACAGTATTTATTTTCTACTCAAATTCACAGTATTGCATATGTATTAAGATGCTATACTGTCTCAAAGGACATTTTATTGTGAATGAATAAAAAAGAATAAAGAAGAAATATGTAAAAAAAATCAAACATCTAATTTCTAGAGGTATTTCCTACCTTAACTTTCAGCTATGAGTAAGATTTTTGTGATAATTATCTGTATGAAGCAAAGACAATATATAACTACTTCATTTGTAAAATCATAAAATCTTACAAAGGTTTTACATTTTCCAGATTAAAATGTAGTCTTTTAATATGTACAAAATGTTTTGGAAAACTGTGGGCAACCTTTCAGAAGCCTGAAAAAAATTGTCCTCTATCTGTGAATTCCTCTTTCTGTAAGGATTAAGCATAAAGAATATAGAGAAAAATTTTGGTTCTCTACTTGTGACGTTAATAAAGCCATATGATACAATAAAGTTTTTTCCATTACATAGGCACATGGTTGCACGTGATTGGCAGGAATCTCCTTTTGAAGGCATCCATCTCTTTATTAGCTATGAATAGAGTAGTGATCCACCACAAATAGTTTTGTTAGTTTAAAAATTAAGGAGAGAATTAAATATATTTATGCTGATGTGCTGGTTTTGGCTGCAGCAGAGTTGATTTTCTTCACAGTAGCCAGTATGGGGCCATGTGTTGGGCTGAAAACAGGGTTGATAACACAGGGATGCTGTCATTACTGCTGATCACTTCTTGTAAAACATCGATGGCTTTTCTGCTCCTCACCCCACCTCACCAGCAAGCTGGCTGGGGGTGAACAAGAAGCTGGGAAGGGACACAGCTGGGACAGCTGATCCCAACCGACCCAAGGAATAGTGCTTATCATTTGGCATCATGCTTAGCATATACACCTGGGGAAGGAAGAAGGTGGAAGGCCAAGAGTCATTTGCATATTTGTAGTGGTGGTGTTTGTCTGCTCAAGTCACCATTACGTGTGACGTAGCCCTGCTTTCCTGGGAACGGCTGAACACCTTCCTGCCCTTGGGAAGTGCTGAGTGAATTCCTTGTTTTGCTTTGCTTGTGTGCACAGCTTTTCCTTTGCCTATTAAACTTTGTCTCAACCCATGTGTTCTCACTTACACCCTTCTGATTTTCTCCCCGTTCTTGCTGAGAGGGAGTGAGCAAGTGGCTGTGGGGCCTCCTTGCCAGGTGGTGTTAAACCATGGCACCTGGTTTTCTTCTACTGTCTCTGTTGAGATTATTCATGTCACCTGTTTTAGATACACTCCTGAGTAGACATGATTGTCTATTTTTATTATGCAGTTCTGTGCAGGGATCCTAGAGAAATTAGTAACTGAAGTAAAGCACATCAGATAAGATGCATGTCATCTGACATCCAGTGTTCTGTGTCTGGTGCAGTCTATGTCTTCTCCACAGCTAACAGGCAGAACTAGTTAACTTCGTCCGGTCTTTCACAGGTAGCTCTTTTGAGCTTGGATTTGTTATCTTTAATCAGTTGCTTGTTGCCAACAAACATAACCAAGCAATTAACTTTAGGCACGTAGCTAGAGTTATGTGAGGTGGTTAATAATTAAACCAAATAAACAGACAATTAAACCAAGTAAGCTAGAGGTCCATCAATTTTCACCATTTTTTCAAAATTTACAGACGAACCCCATTTCTATGTGCAATTGAATTGAAGGCTTTGTATCTTAACAAACAACCATGTTGATGATCCTTCTGCATTTCAATATTTAAAACTGCTGTATTTTAATAACATATTTGGATATTTATGTATTACTGCACCCATTAAAATCCTATAAAAATTATTGGAATTTGATTGCATTAAAACCAGAGGGAAAAAAAGACACCTTTTTATTTATTATAATGTAAAGATCTTTCTATTTTAATTTTGCATACTATTATGCCTGACTTTGAATAAATCAATGAACTTTAACAGACTACATTACAGCCTAGTCTGCAAACATCTGGAAACAAACTGTAACACATCATTAAATATACAGGTTAGTTAAAGTGTCTTATAACAGAGGAGCTGCCTTAGTGAGTTAGTGAATTGCTTCATTTGCTCCAACCTCTTGTTTCTAGATCTGGCTAGTAGTCAGTGTTTCTTAGCAAAAAGTTTTTGCTATGTGAAGAAAATATCTTCTTTACTCTTATAGCAGGGAAACATAGACACTGATTTAGGCNGCCGCTGCCGCGGGCAGGGAGCTGGCCCAGCGCCCGCCAGAGTAACTCCTGGTCCAAACCAGCTCGCCAGGTCTTGTTCTGTCCCTGTTTTTGCGTTCTTCCTGGGCTGGGAGGAGGAGGTTGAGCCGCAACAAGAACCCCTTTGCCGTGCTGTCCTTTGCTCTCCTGAGCACCGCGTGGCGGACAGCATGGGGCAGCCACAATTCTGGTTTTGCCCTGGGCGGGGGACACGCGATACCTCGCCTTTGTTGGTTAAACCATTCTCTTTTTGTGGACTCATTTATTATTATTGTTGTGTTTATTACAAGCCTCGTTAGAAAATTGTGACTCCGTCTTCAGTCTCCCTTAGCATTTATTTCTCCATTATAGAAAAAGGGATGGATTGAGTGGCCTTAATTTCCCCACTGAGTTTTTAAACGCAGGACAAAAACTAAATTAAAAAGTGAAAGTAATCAGTTTCCATTTGTCCTTCATAAGTTACTCAACTTCCCACAGTATTCTTTTTTTNGAAACATAGAGACTGATTTAGGCCCATCCCTCCTGCTATGGAGAAGCAATGAATAGTCTTGTAGCAGGCTAGCCAGTGCTAGAAGCAGATAAGGAAAAGTCTTCTAGAATCACAATTATATCATAAAATGCGAGAACTTATTGGTGAACTTTATTGATAAAAACTTATCAATCCCTTATTTTATTCACAATTAACATGCATTTTTGTAGTTCTGATGATTAAATCCTTTCTCGGCTCACCTTCAGTTTATACAGAAAAAATATACTTTTTAAATGCAAAATGCATTGTCCAAATATATTACTTCGAGTGACAGTATATTTTTTCCTCAGTATTCCCTTCTCTCTCTTTTGGGTATATTTTTATCCCCTTTTTGGATCATGAATTTTAGTGTCAGGAATACTTATGTGAATTATAAGAGGTAATCTGAGCTGTTAACCTCTAATTAGAATACAAAATCCATATGCAGTGTCAGTCATAGGCCACTGTTTGAATTTTAAACATTCATAGCCATCATACAGTTTAGGTTTTCAAACAGTGTTTAAAAGAGTAAAAAGTAAAAACCCTTGCAGAAGTTAAAAAGACAAAAGAAAAGAAAAAATAATTCTTTCAAAACAATAAGGGATAATCTCACAGTCTCATTTAGACTTTTTTAGATATATAGATTGAATAAATTGAGGGAATAATGGTTTGAAGACTAGCTTTCTTACACAGCCACTCATGTAAAGAATATAAGCAGAAAAACGTTGGAGAAGTTTGGGAAGAGGAGTCTTTCAGAACCTCTAAATACAAACATAATGTAAATACATTTCCATATACCTGAAGGTCTCTGTGTGAAAAGCCCGAAAGAAAGGGCTCTGTATTACTTTAGATTTTCTCTTGGGTTTTGGTTGTAAAACTGTCCTAGTTACAGGGATAGGAGGCAGAGTTTAGCATTGTGTGGGGGTGACCAAAATTGTGTATTTTACACCTGTCTAGACCATCGTTATATTTTTAAGGCAGCAGGGAAGCAGAAAGGTGGTCATTCTTCTCTGGCCCGGTGCTGGGAAGGGGAAGGGGCTGCCTGGACCGATCACCATCACTGCAGGTTCTCTGTTCATCATGTTTCCGTCCCCATGGAGCCCAAACGCTGAAAATCTCTGCAGGAGGCTGCCGCTGGAAGTGGAGGGCGAGGTAAGCCCCGCACCAGCCGAGCCACGCGGAGCCACAGGCGCTCCTGACCCAGCCACACGCCGCCTGCAGCCCTGCGTCCTCCTCGCCTGCGAGAGAGCCCCCGCAGCCGCGGCCGCTGCCGCTCGCCCGCGGGCGCACAGAGCCGCCCACCCCCGCAGCGGCCGGCGCTGCTCCGGACACCGCCGGCCGCTGCCGCGGGCAGGGAGCTGGCCCAGCGCCCGCCAGAGTAACTCCTGGTCCAAACCAGCTCGCCAGGTCTTGTTCTGTCCCTGTTTTTGCGTTCTTCCTGGGCTGGGAGGAGGAGGTTGAGCCGCAACAAGAACCCCTTTGCCGTGCTGTCCTTTGCTCTCCTGAGCACCGCGTGGCGGACAGCATGGGGCAGCCACAATTCTGGTTTTGCCCTGGGCGGGGGACACGCGATACCTCGCCTTTGTTGGTTAAACCATTCTCTTTTTGTGGACTCATTTATTATTATTGTTGTGTGTATTACAAGCCTCGTTAGAAAATTGTGACTCCGTCTTCAGTCTCCCTTAGCATTTATTTCTCCATTATAGAAAAAGGGACGGATTGAGTGGCCTTAATTTCCCCACTGAGTTTTTAAACGCAGGACAAAAACTAAATTAAAAAGTGAAAGTAATCAGTTTCCATTTGTCCTTCATAAGTTACTCAACTTCCCACAGTATTCTTTTTTTCCTATTACTTTGTCACTGTAACCTCTGATATTATGTAAATCTTACCTTATCATTAATCGTTTTTGTCGCCTTTGCATGAATCTCATTAATCTCTGGTACATCTTTACTGAGATGAAGCTACTGAACTCAAAATAAGGTCATATGAGAACTCTCTAAAACACAGTATTTTCTATATATGTTTGGTTTTCTATTTATCTGATTTATTTTATCTTGCTTCAAGAGACTTCTTTGGAATAGTTTGTTGATTTGTTTGTAAGAAAAATGTTTATTTTTCTGTTTCTTCTGAATTTGCTTAAGTAAAGCAGTTAAAAGCTCCCCTTCAAATAACCTTTACTGATAGCCAACAAAGTAGTTATTGATGTATGATACACTTCAACATCTTCAAGCCCAAACTATAAATAATGCATTATACTGAATAATAATTTTTGTGGTGGATGTCATTCAACACAACACTACCTGGGGTATTGTACAACCACACACAGTGCTGTAATTTTAAGTTAGGTATTTTATTTTTCTGGAAGAATTTAGCAGTTCAGAAATTATAGAGAAATAAAAAGTAGATAACAGAGTCAAACTGTTGAAAGAGTTTATATTCTGTTTAAACATCTGAAATGATGGCAACAATAAGTTCTTCGTAACTGTATGTTTTATGTTACTATGTAAATCAAAATAATCTGACTTATTGTCTAGAAGAAGATCTTAGATCAATTATTACAATAATTAATGCATTACAATTAATTGGACTTAAACTTGTTTCTACATTGACCTCAGTGCCCCAATAATACTTGAGGCACTTGGAAAGTGAACCACCTGTTGATGTCAAACTGGTTTATTTTTAACAGTAAGAGTATTTTCCATCAAGTAGTACTGCAGCACACATCTAAGATCCATCGTTCCTTTTATTCCACGTAGTCACAGAATCATTTAAGTTGGAAAAGACCTCTGTGATCATTGAGTCCAATCTTTTACCAACCAATACCTGGTCAACTAGACCATAGCACTAAATGCCATGTCCTTCACTTGTTTCTTGAACACCTCCAAGAGTGGTGACTCCACCACCTCCCTAGGCTGCCCATTCCAATGCCTAACGACTCTTTACATAAAGAAATTCTTCCTGTCCTCCAACCTGAACCTTCCTTGGCTCTGCGTAAGGCTCTGTTCTCTTGTCCTGTTACTCATTACCTGGGAGAAAAAGCTGGCACCTGGCTGTCTACAACTTCCTTTCAGGCAGTTGTAGAGTAATAATGTTTCCTTGAGCATCCTTTTCTCCAGGCTAAGCAACCCCAGCTCCCTCAGCTGCTCTTCATGTGACTTACCCTCTAGATCCTTCCCCAGCTCCATTGCCCTTGTCTGGACTGTCTCCAGCCCCTCAATGTGTTTCTTGCAGTGAGAGGCCCAGAACTGGACACAGGATTTGAGGTGTGGCCTCACCAGTGCTGGGTACAGGGGGACAATCACTGCCCTGGTCCTGCTGGCCACACTGTTGCTGACACAGGCCAGGATGCCATTGGCCTTTTGGGCCACCTGGGCACACCCTGGCTCATGTTCAACAGCTGTTGACCAGCATCCCCCTTTTCTGCTGGGCAGCTTTCCAGCCACTGTTCCCTCAGCCTGTAGCACTGCAGGGGGTTGCTGTGACTGAAGCACTAGACCTTGGTGAACCTTGAACAGTTGGCCTCAGCCCATCCGTCCAGCCTGAATACCTGCACTGACAAAATTGACACATAAACATGATTTTTTCTGTTTGATTTTTACCTTCATGTAAGATGTTGCATTGACTCCTTTTGTTTTCTTCATGAATCTTACATTTTTTTCATTACTTCACTTTTTTTTTCCCCTTTGACAGTTGCTTTTTTTTCTTCTTATTATTTTGTTACTGCTGAGATCTGAGCTGTAAAATACAGATTTTAATTTCCCTAAACAATTGTCAATTATATTAGTTTATGAAATACAGTTTCTCACTTTAAATTACTTTAAATTATTTCTCAGCTATTTCAGAAATTATACATGTTAATATAAAGTGAATTCCAAGAATAATATATAATGAAATGTCAAGACTGAGTGCCTGTGCACAAGCATAGAACCATATTGATATTTTTCTGAATGCACTTCTGTTTTTTATCATTTTACCTCTTCCCATAGTTTTCTTTGCTAACAAACTAAAAAGGATTTGCTGTGAAGATTATTTTGGCATTTTTTACTCCACATTGGACTCTGAGTTTTGTGTCCCTGATGATAATTAAGATATGAAAAAAGTTGTAGAACTGAGATGGTAAAACTAATAACACAAAGTGTATTCTAATAGAGTCCCCTTTGCATGTTGTGTTGTGTGTAGGTAGGAAATTATCCACCTTATGAAGTGTGGAAGTTATTGTTTTAGCAAGGTTTAAGATTTGCAAATATAATTAAATCCAACAATTTAAAAACTACTTCTGGAAGTACTTTTAACGCAGTATAATGAAATAATTTCAAAAATATTTCAAATAGTTCTTGAGGGTAATAATCACAGCTCTTTTGATAAACTTTTACAGAAATCTAACTGATAATATGATAGCATTTGTGAATGAAAATTTGCCAGAATAAACTAATGGTGATTTGGTCAATCAATGGCTATCATAGCCACAAATAAATCCAGCATGCTTTGCACAGGTAGAATCCCTGATGAAATTTACTGAAGACAATGGAGAATATTTCCGTTCTTGATTTTTACCACGTTCATGAATTCTGTAATGTTCAGTGAAGCTGAAATATTCAGTGAGCGGGAGCTAGGGTTGATCACTGAGATGAGAAACACAAAGTGTTTCCCCCACTGGATTGCACAAAGTGGGCCTCAGATAACAAGATGGAAGTCAAATGGATTCTGTCAAATGATTCTGTGTTGTATGGATGCCAACACAAGGTCAAAGGAGACCTTTTTATACACTTGAATAAACTCAATTATAATTTGGATATAACTTGCTTTTAACTGTATGACCTCATCACAGGAAGGAAAGGGGAAGAAAATCACCATGTATATTTGTGCAGGGTAAACTTTCTTTCTTTAAGCTGTGTCTTACACAATAATAGGAAATTTCCACCAGAACTGTGAAGGAATGCAGAGAGCTGGACAATGAAACTTTCCAAACTACTCTGGCCCTCCATATCTACTTATATCCTCACTTGCCCAGTTTCTTTCTCACATACTTTACAACTTCTGCTTTAAGAAGTTTAAATAAGTAGGTGTTTTGGGTCTCTTTACAGAGTACTTATTTTTTTTGTGTGTTTGAATCACACTCTTCTTCAAATTAATCATTCCTGATGCAGAGCACAATTAAATTTGCTCTGTATTTTTTGCTCTGATATGTGTGCTATTTATCTTCTGGTAGTCTGTGATTTTGACTTTTTAAGTGCCAGAAATTCTTAAAAGTGTGAGGTATAATATAGGTTTATGTCCAATCAAAAGCGTGTTTTGAAAACAGAAGTTTATGGGCTTTTCCTCTGAAAATGAAGAAAACCTGATAGCTGCAGAAATTTTGCCTACATGTACAGCAGAAAACATGGAAAGTATGGAAAAGGCAGAAAAAGTCTGACTCGTTGTGTCATGATCAAATATTTTGAAATTTGCTAGATGAAGAGAAAGTGGGGGGAAAATTAATTGCAAATTATACATGGTTTCTATTGATTTAAAATTTTAGATTATGGTTTAAATTGCAAAGGGGAAATGAATATTATAATGAATGTTTTTCATAAGACTTGTTTATCTGCTTAATTAAAGACTTCACAGTGCAAAGACAGTCTGTTTTCATATGCTGGAGGGGAAAATCAGGGGAAAATGGGAAACAGATATTATAAAAACATATTCTAACTACTTTATATTGGTAAATTAATCCCTGAGAATAGAAGAGCTTTCTTGTATTCTGAAGTATTTTAAAGGAGAGGAGATTGAGAACAGTGTTGGCAAAATATAAGGATACAATTGTGACTTTCAAATGTATTCTGCTAAGTCTGATGTGCAAGCCAAAGAACCACAAGAATGACAATGTTTCTGGTGCCTTTTTAAGAAATTATTAAGATTATAAAAGAAATACCAGAAAGCTGCCTCCAAAAAAAAAAAAAAAACCAAAACCTGAATATAATGAAAGTGAAAAATCAAGCTGCTGCTGCTATTCAGTCAGGATGAAAAATAGTAGGCACTGTTACTAGCTGGGTATAATTTCTGTAGCATTTTCTAAATCTTCTGAGTCACTGAATGGATCTTCAAATACATTAGAGGAATGTTAATAAAATATGATCTCATCTCTTCCCTTGTATTCTGTATCAGCTGTGAGTTGTATGTGTGATGACTGAAAGTTGACTTCAACTGGAAATAGATCCATTAGAACACTGGTCCATGCTGGTACAGTGTAACCTAGGAAGTAACAAAAGGAAGAGGAAGTAAGCCCTAATACATTATTGCTGTGCCTTCTTCAAGTACTGAACTGGATATATAGTATCTTTATTTTGAAAATACTTAGACACATTTCCTATGAACATTTCCTTAATTTTCTTACATCAGGATGGGCTGTATATATCCATACTATTTATCTCCCCAGTAAATCTGAGAAATTTAGCACCTGAAAGTGAAAATAGCTATGCCTCATCTCAGTTTGTTGTTATTCTTGTATATTTTTTCCTTTTGAAATTAATAATTTTCATTTGCCTTTTATAATTGCAATAAAAAATGAGCAAATGTAAAAATCACACTTCTCTGCCATCCCTTGTCACTTGATGCTCACTTCAGATAGCTGGACATTAATTTGACTTAGCAGATGCCATGCATATTCCTTTTCTCTCTGAGAGTTGTGCAAATGACTGACAGCAACAACCAGAGGGGGATGAATATATTGGAATACATGGGTCTGGCACTGCAATGAAACTCTGGTAAAGATTAACAACAGAATAACTGATTTATTACCTATTTGACCTTAAAATAGGACGTGGGCATTTTTTGGTGTTTTTTTGGCTTTTTTTTTATTGTTTTTAATTTGACAGTTATACTGGTACTTCATATAGGCAGCCACATTTGAGAAAACTTACACTTTATTTTAAGCATTGTAGTTTAACTCATGCCCTGTAGAGGTGTCATGAGTAGCAGATGAGTGTAACATGCCATATTAATTTCATAACAATGAACTTTATAATTGATATAGATACATGATATACTGATTTATGGAGAGCCTTAACTCTTGTCTGTGCTGAAGAGACTTCCAACTGGACTTTGACCATTAAATTTTATTGTGATCCAAAGGGAAAATTCTTTTACCAAGCCTAAAATACTGATTACCATAATTTCTCTGTCACAGAAATGAGCTTCCAATTAATCCATATGTAAAAGTATTTAATGGTAAATAATATAAATTACTCAGAAATGTTTGAGGTAAGTAAAACAGAATTCAGAAGAAATATACTTTTCAATTTACTGCACAGAAGGAGAATTCATCTGTTTGCAAATCTGAATGTTTAGACTGGCACCATGAAACATGAGTTCAAAGAGCTCTAAACACTTCCATACATCTGAAACTCCTTTCCCAAACTTTTAAATATCTTAAAAATTTGAAGTGAATTATTTTTAAAACAGACAGATGAAACCAAGAATATTGTACTTGCCAACACGGAACAAGAGCTTTAACTTTCTTCTACTAATAAATTTTCTGTTAAAAAAAAATTATTTTTTCTGATTATCATTAACAAGTGATGTTACCTTTTGTAGGTTTGGTTTTCTCAAACTAAAGGGAATAACCTCCATTGTATCTTGCTATTATTCTTATATCAATTGCTTTTCTTTTATTTTTTAAGAAATATTACACATTTCAAAAATGGAATAGAATGACATATATAGGTGGAACCAGTAAAGTCTGCCTTACAAATATTAAAATCACAAACAGAACACAGGCACTAGGCACTAAGAGATCTCATTTTCACACTAAGATTTTACTTCCCTCTTTCCTTGTTGTAGGCATTTCAAAATACAGTGGTGCATATCACTTTCTCATTCAGCTTGACTGTGCTTTTACTTATATGTGCAAGATAAATATGATTATTACTATTAAAATCATTTTTTAAAAGAGACTGCTTAGGAAGGGAAGGTGTCAAGAGGATGGAGCCAGGCTCTTCTCAGTAGTGCCAAGCAATAGCACAACAGACAGCAAGCAGAAGCTGATGCACCACCTGATGATTAAAAAGAGCTTCTTTACTGTGCAGCTGACCAAGCACTGGAACAGGTTGACCAGGGAGGTTGTGGAGTCTCCCCCACTTGATATATTCAAGAACCATCTGGACAGAATCCTGTGCCATGTGCTCTGGGATGACCCTGCTTGAGCAGGGAGCCTGGACCAGATGACCCACTGTGGGTCTCCAACAACTCGATCCATTTGGTGACTCTGTGATTTTGTGAATTTTTATTTATTTAAGGTGAAGTCGGATTCTTGCCAAACTGATGTGTCGACTTGCCAAGAAGTTAAAGTTGCAGTTGATAAACTTTTCCATATTTGAATTGCTTAGTAAGGACTGAAGAGAAACCTGTAGGTAGTAGATTTTATAAAATTCTTATATATTCTATTCTTAAGCTATTTCTAGTATGAAAAAAAAAAGTTTCATGCCTACAAACAGCTGAAATACATTTTCTGTCACAGGTGTAGTGCTGGAGGGAGGCTGGGGGAGAAGTGGGGTTTTTTTAAGAGATTTTTTTATAGTATTTTGACAGTGAATAGTCCTGTTAGTCAAAATCAATTCATTTTGACAAACATGTGGATAGAGAGATGGTTTTGCTTCCTTCTATTATAATTTTTATGTTTGAGGAATACAGTTGACCTCACTTAATTAGACTATTCACAGTGGAAATGACCTTTACTTATAATATTTATATTACCTATTACCTTTTTAATACTGTATTTGTGTATGTTAATTTTCAGGAAAATAATTATTTAAATATTTTGTTCATTATAGATGTATGTAAATGTAGAATTTTCCTCAGGATAAATTCTGATCCATTCTGCCTACTCTGTTTGTAGGTATGTGTGCAGAGGTCTGAGTGACAATAACTGGAGAGGAGACCATGCATCACAAGGGCCTTTAGGCCTTGGTTTTGACAACAGCAGAGGCCAGGATATGTTTCCCTAGAAAACTGCAGTTTTCTTCAAATTTAGATGCTTGTATGTAGGTGCTGAGAGGATCAACAGTATAATGTCAGTGTATGGAATAAGACAACATTCTCATTGGACCATGATCTTTTGTCCAGCCTGATAGAGAACGTATCAGATCCTTTCCCCCTCACTGCTTAATTTCCTTTGTACTACATTGGATTTGTGACTGGCAGCAATGGGATGCTTGCCAAATCCTTTAAGGTGAAGTTTGGCATATATACACACACAGACGTATGCATACATACGTAGGTATGTAGATGCAGAAATCAAAACTTTTTTTCTCATTTTACTCTTTGATCACAGTCATCTAATGAACTTTAGTTAATATGCTTGTTCTCCTTTTCATATCTATTACATACAAAGAAATATTGCTGAAAAATAGAACAAATATCATAGTTTATCATATTATTAATCAAATGAAATAAAAATAAAAATTAAAAAAAATATCACAGAGGAGTTATGCTTCATATATTATGGCTTTGTCTTGCCTGGAGAAAAGGAGACTCAGAAGTGACTTTATGCTACAACTACCTCAAAGGAGGCTGTAACAAGGTGGGGGACATCTTCTTCTTCCAGGCAACCAGCGACAGGACAAGAGAACAGAGCTCCAGCTGTGCCAGGGAAGGTTCAGGTTTGACATCAGGAAGAATTTCTTCATGGAAAGTTTTGTTAAACATTGGAATGAACTGCCCAGGACCATTCCTGGGGGCGTTCAAATAACGACTGGGTGTGGCACTTAGTGCCCTCGTCTAGTTGACAAGGGGGTGATCAGTCAAAGGTTGGGCTTAAAGATCTTAGAAGTCTTTTCCAACCTATATGATTCCATGATTATGTGAGTATCTAGAAATCTTAATGCTTCATTGCCAAATCACTTTGGTAGTTCTGAATAGTATGTACAAGGTGATTAGTGCTCACCGAAGAAGAAATCATACCAAGTTGCTTGTGAGAACACTATGATTTAATTTAACTTCATGACTTGTAGACATATGGTTCTAAATGAGTTTTTAGGCTTTAGTTTAGTTATTACTTGCTTAGAAATTAAATGCTTGCAGATGTTTAAGTGGGGTCTGTTACATTGCATAGATTGAAATATAGATACTACACATTGAGCTGTGATAATTAGGGAGCTATAGCTCTTTTAACCTCTTTTGAATTCTCACCCTTTACTGCTTGATTAAGAAAATGTTTCTTTCAAATATATTTCATAAGTTAATAGATGGAGATGTAGTGTATTTGCTCAAAATACAGTTTCCTTTTGAGCAGTGATTGTCTACTAATTTCTTACCATGTAATCCAGCTCTCTGTGCATAGGATGTTCATATACCTGCAGTATTGCCTTCTGTTTTATTTAATCATAATAATTTTGTCTTCTTCAAACCAAAAGCTACTGTTGGCTTCCAGTAGTGATGTGTATTGTGATAGGCAAATGATTAAGAAAAAATGTGCTTCAAATATTTTACAAGCTAAAATTACTAATTAACATTATTTAGTATTGTATTCTTCATGAAATTAAAGGAAATGGATTGTCCCTTACCAGTGACAATATTTAAGTAAGATGCATTTTTCTTTTGCCAGCAAACAAGGGAAATCTGGTAGATTTAGAGCTCAGATTTGTCTTTTCTCCTGCAGCTGAAGAGAGTGCTGAAGTACATACCTTAACTGGATTTTAATCAGATCCATGTATAATTTACAAGTTCCTCACTATGAGGAGAATAGAGGTTGTATCATTTTGCTATTTCCAGATTCTGCCATTTCTGGCACCACAATTTGCCATCCTCTGCTTCTCTGTCCAAGGAATGCTTTTCTCCTCAGTGTCATTTGCTATGTACAAAATTCTACTAAAATTTCTCAAAATTATTACAAGATATTTATGTAAAAAATCATCATAATTATGCCATCATTAAACAGAGTTAGAATTGCATGAACTAGTCTTCAATGCTAATGTGCTGATATCTTTTGTCAAGCAAGAATCCTGCAAAGTCCTTAGCCCATGTACTCTGCTGCATGCAAATAATTATCCAGAATAATTTATCCAGACACACACATTTATCCACACACATTTATCCAGAATACTTCCCAAGAAACCTCAAAGCTGATCTGCAAACAGGAATTAGACTTCTCTTTGAAGTTCAATAGCTGTATATATTTATAAACTGACTTTTTACCTCTCATAAAGAAATTACCTGGAGACAATTACAAAAAGAACATGTCTCAGCTGGGACCCTTGTTTTTAGGTACTTAGGACTGTGAGAGACTGAAATGTTAAATGTTAATGACTCAAAAGATTGGCCATTTGCAAAAGCAGTCGGTGATTTGCTGAGGACAGGTTTTCACCCTGCAGCCTAAAGGGAGTGGGAGAATTTTGGGGTGTGTGGGGAGGAAACCTCTGATATGTGTAAGAATAGCCCAGGTGCAGAGGGTGAGCATCCACCACTGGACCACCAGCTTTTGTTTAGATAAAGTAGTTTAGCCCAGCAATTGATTGTGCTCTTGATAACCTGGGACTGACTGATGAATAAGCCTGAAAGTATTCATCCCTTCTGATAAGGCATAACTGTCTCAACTATACTGGTATGAGAAACAGCTGTCATGTGTTAGGAGGTGTTATAAACCATCAAAGACCCCTGAAGAACCCCCAGACTCATTTCTTGGGCCTGCCACCAGAGAACTGCACGTGTGTTGCATCAGACAGTGTAAAACTCGCCCACAGGTGAGGTGCTTGGGTGTTCCCACCTGAAACCACTGAACTTTTTTTTTGTGCATTTCTTTGTCGCATTTGAGAAAGAACAAAAGCTCTTAATTGTAGATCTTCTTGGAAGCATCAGGATTAAAATATTGCGTGGCTTAATTGTGCTACTCCCTTGTAAATAAATTAAGTCTCAGATTGAAAAAAAAATAGAAAGAGGAAGTGTCAAAATGCAAAAATTAATCTTGAACAGTAGATGCAAAAAATTAGGGAACCAAAAGTAGCTGAAAGTACAAATATATATATATCTTCAAATTTGTTAAAAATAATAAAAAAAGTAATAAAAAATAGAATATTTTATTTTCTAAGATTCACTCCAGGGATTTATAAACTCATGCATATTATATGATAATACAGATTTTATGCAAATGTTCTCTCTGCAATCTGAACAATAGCAATAAATATTTTCTGGGCCAATGTGAAATACCTGATGCTAGTGTAAGCACTTGCTCTATTCAGTTTTCTTCTGACTCATAAGATTGGATCTTGTTTCTATTACAGCTTCATTTGCATAATTCACCTCAAATCCCTGGTCACAAATATTTCTGCAAACAACACAGTATGTAGTGTGTGGTATGAGTTTTAGTGAATTGAAATTCAGGCACTATTTTCTTCCATAGTAAGATCACAGCTAAAAGGTCTTAATTTCCCAAGGAAAACAAATCGTCAGGGAAGTATTTGCATTTTACAGTTTATGTAAACTACTTTATGCCCCAGAGAAAACAGAGTACTCTTCTTACCCACAAGTCTTTAAAATTCCAACATATAACCCTGTAATTCGAGAAAGAATAGATCATTGCCAATGATGATTCATAAGTATATGTATCATTCAGCATCATAGCTCATCAAAATTTATTTCCCAATTTTACCTGGAGTTGAAACTCATTCCCAGTCCTATATTTTCATGATTAAAAATTGTGTTTATCCTGTTTTTTTCATTAATAGTATGAAGGGGAAAAATATGAACATCACTTTACACTATAGAAGACTTGCATAAGAAAGAACAGGATTGATGGAAATGTAGTACATAATTGTTCTCATTTGAGCAAAAAATAGAAAAAACTTGGAAAGGAAAGCAATGCAACTGTGTACTGAAAGAAAACAAAAGAGTAAACAATAGTAGTATATGCTTACTGTTAAAATTACTTGCTGTATTTATTAGGAAAAGCTACAGGTTTTTAAAATTTCTCTTTTTTTCTTCAGCTCAGGTAGTAACTTGATATATGTACTACATGAAAGCTTCTTCATTAAAGATATAATAAGATCATACTAAACCCACACACAAAAAGGAGGAGAAAAAAATTGGCAAAGGTTAATGAATTACATGATTGATGTAACACATATTTCTATTTCTGTGAGTAATCTATTGACTTGAAACAGGTTAAAACTTCTGCCACACTTTAAAAAATACAAAGTTTTGAAAGACACAAAATACCTCATATTGTTTTTAAGTTATTGGTAACTGCATTAATGCCTAGTATTTCACAAACAACAGTTTAAAGTGAATAAAGAATCAGACACCATCTACACATTTCCTCTTGAGGAGCTTGCTATACATATAGTAATGTTTCTCTTTATCCTTAAATTCTTTTTTTTTTAACCTTGTAAGCTGAGGCAGGAGAAATTTTTGCAACAATAATTTCAAAAATATTTCAATAAAAAGGTTTTGTTTTCATTTGTTTATAATCATAATTTTAAATATTTAGACTGTATGTCTCTTGAGGACAAACTGTTGGTTTTTTTTTCTACAGAGTATTAAAACTGCTGTTCCCCAGAAAAATCTGTTGTTTTGACAGTGTTAAAAATAGCTAAATGTGAAAACAGGTAAAAATGAAGCTAAGCTATTGGCAGATGTCTATATGGCAGTCTATATTAGCACCAGTTACGAGAGCAGAGAAGTATTTGCCATTTGTATCCCTGAGTCTGACTGATATTCACAAACATTCAAGTATTTGGTAACTTCTGAAGTGTGTGGCAACAATTAAAGGTCATTGAACGTGAGTCAGCCCAGGTGGTAACAAATATTTTCACAATACTTACTGTTCCTCCTAGGAGAACAGCGTGTCTTGTTGGGCACAAGAAAGTCTTAAGTGGTTCTGATGTTAATGAATCAGCCTCTGAAATAGTTTCTGAAATGGAAACAGATTTAATATAAAAGAGAAGGGAAGGCAGGTGGTAAAAGACAAGAGAAACAAAGCTAAGGGATAACGTAAATGATGGAGAAAAATTAGAAAGACAAAGACAAAAAGACAAAAAACATATCCAATACCACTACAAAGATAAATAGATTTTACCAGCAAGTGTGCTGTGCAGCATTTCAAAAGCTCTGCATCCTGAGGATCTAAATAGGGCACTTATTGTTTGGACACCCCCAAAGCATGAGGTGACTTCTTGGGGGTTAGAAAGAAGAAACAAGGATTCCGAAAGTATGGTTTATACCTATCATTGATCATGGCACAAAGTCAAGATAATTAAGGGTGCAGTTTGAAATCCCTCCATGCAACAGCTACAGATAAATTGATACCTTCAGTCCATTCAACATGAAAAGATCAATTGTGACTAAAAAGAAAATAATTTTATCGGAAATATTCAGCTAGGCACACTCAGAATCTGTACTTTTGCTGTCAACAGATATTCACAGAGCCCTCTCAGAAGAAATTAATGTCATCTTTTACCCATATTTTAGCCTAGTTTTTCAGAGTTATTTTTGCTATGTAAATAAATTACATAGTGTTTAAAACTTGTCAACACAACAAATCCATTGTTTTTACTAGATTATAATTTGCACATGTTGTCTAACAGAGCTGACATGCTTTCCTGGGATCTGAAGGAATCACTTTGAGGTTTATCTAGCTTAGAACACTTGTTCTCAATTCTGTCAGTACAAAAATAAACCAACATCAAAATAGCTGTCGTGTTTGTAACTCAAATTATGTAAGTCAACTGACAATTGCTGAAGCCATCATTTACACCAATAACTATGAAATGCTACTGTAGTAAGTGGTTAGAAACCACTGGTACTGTTAAACATTAAGAATCCATTAGGCAGCTATTACAGATATGTTGAAATAATTAACTAAAGTGAATACTAATAGTCTGTGGCTATCTAAACAACTGTTTTAAGTATTTTTAAAAAGTAATTTGGTATCTTAGTTACAGCATCTTTTATAGCTGTACATTGAATTTGGATTTAAATCCCAATTCATGCTTTCTTTTTCTAGATGGAAAACTTTTTGAGTGTTTGCAAGTGGCCTTTCCACTTGTTTTGACTAGGAAACCACCAAGAAAGATGACAGCCAGTCTGTTTTCTCTGTGGCTGCTGCTCTTAAAATCTTTAGCTCTGTACTTGTATCATGAGAAAAAACAGTCAACAACCTAATAGAAAAAATAGGAAAAGTTTAGTAATGAAGAATTTTGATAAATAAACTACATTAAAGCTTTTTATTTGCTGAGTCTTTCAGAAGAAATGATTTTTCATAAAGAGAAAATGTCATTGATCTGTTGGATTAAGGCCTCAGCTCACCAGAACAATCTAATTTCAAGTGGTGGCCCTTAGCTTGACAAGGAACGACATGATACAGGGGTTAAGGCAGTAGAAAGAAAATAAAAGCATAGCAAATATCCTATAAAATCTAAAATAAGTCTGTAAGATACTGGACGAAAGGAAAATAAGAAAAGGAAGTGAAAATGGTCATGCTCACATTTAAATAAAGGGGAAAAAAAACATTATTTCCTCTGAAAAAAAATATTGTTCATTATTTCTCTTGAGTGAATTTTGTGTGAAATTGTCTATAACATAAAAAAGTGTCAAGAAAGGGATTATAGCACTGTTTAGAACCCTCACTACTACTTCTTTATATTGGTATAGAACAGAAGATTAACCTGGAACAAGAACTTCATTTCTTCTCCCTTTACAAAATCATTATTTTTCTACTTTGCCTCTCAGGCTTATTTTAAAATCTTTGAGCTTTCACAAATTAATGTAACAGTCTGCACATGAAGCTCTGTGTTGCATGAGAAAGAATCGCAACGGAGAATGAAATGGTGTAGTAGATCTGCGAATAGGTTTTCCATGTGTAAGATCCCTATGGAATAGTACATTGCTCTGTTGGTTGTAGTTACAGAGAAATACAACCACATGACCTGCCTCAGAACACTGTTTTTGCCACTGCCTAATGAGAAGAAACAAAATTTAAATTTTCCTACTCCTTGTTGTACAATTTATATATATAATTCAAAATCTAGATTTTGTTGTCACTTTCCAATTTTGTCTTTAACAGATACTAAAGATTGCTTTTAATTTCCCTTTCTTAATATTATATAGTCTTACTGGGATGGAGCATTTTTGTCCCAAAGCAGTTAAAAATACAAAGTAAGATTGATAGTTTTGTATTTTGAAAAGAAGAGGCAATATTTTATTTCTTTAAATGATTTTAATGACAGTAAATTTACAGAGAACATGTCAAAAGGGATCAAAGCATATCAGAGAAAAATATTACAGAAAAGGGGGTTTTTTGGTACTTATAGCCTAACATACTTAATACCAACAGGTTAAATAAAATAAAACTGTGACTCTATCCCAGGATACTTATTCCACTCCACCTACAATTTACCACAACTTGATCTAGCTTTCAGTGAAATCAGACAGTGTGAGCATGTGTTAGGATGGGTTGTGGATATTTTATTTTATTTTATTTTATTTTATTTTATTTTATTTTATTTTATTTTATTTTATTTTATTTTATTTTA